>VWYI01013807.1:49214-80758 GCA_013399455.1 Anthoscopus minutus | reverse complement strand
AAAAAAAAAAAAAAGGGAAAAAAAAAGAAAAAGGGAGAGAGAGGGAGGAAAAAAAGTAGGGAAAAATAGTGCGAGCGAGCACAATCTGATCTGGTCAAGCACTTTCAGCTTCATCCCTCCTGGGTCACATACTGCTTCTCCACCAAGGTTTGTGCGGAATTTCTTTAGCAACTTGTCGCTTTTTAAATTTTTCTTTTCCTCCCTCTCCCTACCCTCCTTTTCTCCTTGCTCCTACCTTTCACCCCCACTGTCTTCTCCCATCCCTTTACCCACTCCTCGATTTCTCCCCTCTCCCTCCCTTCTCCTTCCCCCTGTTCCCCCCTTTCTCGGTTGCATAATAATTAATGAGCAATCAAAGTGACTCTGGGCTGTGCAGCAGCGAATGACACAAGTTCTCACCGGCTTAAGCCACTGGAGCTTCTTAGGTGTAAATGGAGCAAATAAAAAAATAAACAAACAACTTAGACGACAAAAAAAAAAAAAGAAAAAAAAGAAAAGAGAAAAGCCAAAAAAACTCAGACCAAGGAAAAAGTAAGAGCTGGGCGGCAGGAGCGCGGTGGGAGCTGCTGGGCTCCACTCCGAGCCGGGAGAGAGCGAAAGAGAAAGAGGCGCTGGGAGAGGTGGGTCCAGGGCAGAGCAGGCTCTTCCCAGGGATGGCTGCGGAGGGATGGGATGGGTTTTCTCCTGCCTAAAAAGTCAGGTGCTAAAGTTCAGAACTTCTCAAGTACGTTTCTCTCCCTGCCTCTCTCTCTCTCTCTCTCTCTCTCTCTCTCTGCTCCTTCCCTTTCCTCTTTCTCGTTACAGGTGATCAAAGAAGAGAAACATCTGCAACAGAGCGGAAGAAACGAGGGGATCTCGCTTCGTAGAGAAATTTTTCCCCTGTGATTTTTCTTTTTTTTTTCCTTTTTTCTCCCTTTTTATTTTTTTAATTTTCCTTTTTTTTTTTTTTTTTTGGAATCGATCTTTTATCACCATAACCCCTACTCCCTCCACTTTAAACCAAACCTAACCAGAAACATCCCCAAACTCGCCGAGCACTTTTCCCCGCCCTGCATAACTCCGGCAGCGTCTCCCGCTCCGATCTCAAGCCCTCCGCGCCTTGCTGAGGAGGAGGAGGAGGAGGAAGAGCAGCGGCAGAGCAGCGAGAGCGGAAGATGGAGGTCTCCACGGACCAGCCGCGGTGGGTGAGCCACCACCACCCGGCCGTGCTCAATGGGCAGCACCCGGACTCGCATCACCCCTCGCTTGGCCATACCTACATGGACCCCACGCAGTATCCTCTCGCCGAGGAAGTGGATGTACTTTTTAATATCGACGGACAAGGCAACCCCGTCCCGCCGTACTACGGCAACTCCGTGAGAGCCACGGTGCAGAGATACCCCACGGCCCACCACGGTGAGTGCCCACGCCGAGCCCCGGCTCCCACGGGCCGCTCCCGGTCCTGCCCCGGTGCCGGTGGCTCCGCGCTGCCCCGAGCCCCCCGCTGCTGTCGGGCAGACCCTCTCCTGCCGGCGGGGAAACTACGTCACGGGTGGATTTTGGGGTTGGCTTATTGGAAATAAATAAAAATTCAGGCTTCCTTCCTTTCTTTCTTTCACTTTCTTCTTCTTTTTTTTTTTTTTTTAAACTTTCTTTCTTTCTTTCTTTCTTTCTTTCTTTCTTTCTTTCTTTCTTTCTTTCTTTCTTTCTTTCTTTCTTTCTTTCTTTCTTTCTTTCTTTCTTTCTTTCTTTCTTTCTTTCTTTCTTTCTTTCTTTCTTTCCTCTCTTTCTTTCTTTCCTCTCTTTCTTTCTTTCTTTCCTCTCTTTCATCCTCCCTTTTTATCTCACATCGCTCTTCCCACTCTCTCTTCTTTCCCTCTCCCTCTTCCTCGCCTTCCTTCTATTTCTTTCTTTTTCATCTTCATTCTCTTGATTTCTTCCTCTTGCTCCCTTCTCTTTCGCTTTGGTTTCTCCCCCCTCCCTTTAACTGGGTCAACAGTTAGTGTTTTCATACTGTGTTTAGTTTTTGCACGATTAAGCTGCTCTGGGGAAGCAAAGCAAGCTAAGAGAGCAGGGGTGTGAAAATGACCCCGCTGTCCTCATGCTTGGGCTATTTAATTCACACTTGGT
The DNA here is from genome assembly GCA_013399455.1 of Anthoscopus minutus. Taxonomy (NCBI): domain Eukaryota; kingdom Metazoa; phylum Chordata; class Aves; order Passeriformes; family Paridae; genus Anthoscopus; species Anthoscopus minutus. The sequence continues at coordinate 78,649 of VWYI01013807.1, read as the reverse complement.
GAGCTTGTTAGGCTTGGGATGAAAGTTTTGTGCACATACCCAAGGCAGCACCATGGTGTAGGCTTAAAATAAGAAAGAAACTGAAAAAAATATAGCTTGTGGTGTAATTAGGTATTAGACCTGGTGTGTTGTCTTGAGGGTCCTGCAGGAAGGTAATGATCCACAATGCAAATCTTGTTCCTGGGTCACAGCTCTTAGAAAGGAGGTGAAATACCTGGGGCCGATGGGGCCTGGGTCCCGGTGGGATGAGTACTTTGGTGCCATCTTTTATGAAGAAGTGGAGAGATTTAGCATTTATAGCTGGAGTTTACCTGTATGGTTTTAAAAATAAGGAAAAAAGTGCGAATAAAAAAAGGAGGGAACAGAGGGTGGTTTGTGAAGCCGGACAGTGATCTCTGTCACGGCAAAATCTAAATCCTCGAGGTTTCCAGTGGAAATAACTTCAAAATCATGGAGAAAATGGGATGAGTAGAGTGGAGATGGAGCTCAGTGGTTCAGGAAGCTGCTCCCAGCCCTCAGCAACTTGTTGAGTGTGAGCCCGCATTAGGGTCCACTCAGTAACTGCATTGTTCTGCTATTAGTCCCTTTCAAACATTATTTCTAAGGATTAGCAGCCTTTGTCCTTTCTTTCTTTTCTTCCCTTTTCATTTATTTTTTTCCCCCAATATATCAGCAGAAAGTGGAAATGCGGTCTCTCTGATCTAGCCTGAATATTATTTACTATGCTACTTCCTGGAGAAGATAATGAATCTTGACCCTTTCTATTCGTATAACCCACCTTCCCTTCCTTTCGAGCAGCGACTTTCAGTATTGTTCATGAGTGCCTGGTGTGGTGAAAACCCGTTTGGAGCTTTTTTAGACACACACGAGCTCCCATGAAAACATATGTGTCCATCCTGTAACTATCTGTGGCTCTATACATCTCTATTTGCATCTCTCCTTCTGTATATTTAGCAATCTCTATGCACATATCACAATGCCTACAGAGGTTAAGGATCTCTAGGTACCAGAGACTTTCTAGGGCTTTATTATCAGCCACAAACTTGCTCCCTTCCAGTTGAATAACTGTGTTTTCCATCTTATAGCCATTTGCTCAAATTGGTGTAGATTTGACTAGATTTGATTCTTTGGATATATTTTTCTATTTGTTTAACAAGGGCCGAAAATAATTTAAAATATTAGATACAAGCCCTTAGGAACATTTATAACCAAAGGGAAAAAGATTTGACTGCGGAAATCTAGTGCATTTTTCCCCCCCCCCAAAGTCCAGGTCTGTATTTTAAAAGACAAGTGAAGTGTTCCTTGTCACAGAAAGGGTATGGAGCGTTTATTTCGAGGCGATTGGTACCCTCTGCGTGTGCCATGCCATATCATCGTGAAAAAACCGTCTAACGTTTCTGTGCAGTCTCATGGAAGAATAAGACAAACTTAGTGGTTTGCAAAGTTCATCAGCCCTGTTGCAAAGGTTATTATCATGTCTGTGGGCATTTTCTGTTCTTCTTCGTTTGACCAGACAATTCCGAGGGGTTTATAGCTCACGGCTCTATTCGGGAAATAATTTTCCAGCTAAGAAAAAAAAAAATTTCTGTAGTAGGGACTTGGCAATTTCACGCAGGATCTTTGCTTCAAAGTCTTCCTGGGCATGCTTGGAAAACGGAGAGAGTGAAGCAGAGCTCGCCAAATCCCGTATTACAGGGCTGGCACCTTGCTTGGAGGGTCCCGACCCCAAAACCCGTTCCTCAAGAGGACCGGAGCTCCCACCATGTGCTCTTGTAGCTTTTAAAATTTAACTTTTAAAGAGGAACGAGGTTTCTCGTCAGATGTAATTTTCCTTACTCCCCCCGCATGCTGAGATCTTTTGGAAGGACAAGGGATGGTGGTGGGGGTAGCACGTCCTGGGACCCCCGCGGGGGACTTTGCCAGGGTGGCAGAGGGATGTGACCGACGTGTCTCCGTGTTTTCTCCGAGCAGGGAGCCAGGTGTGCCGCCCCCCGCTGCTGCACGGCTCGCTGCCCTGGCTGGACGGGAGCAAGGCGCTGAGCAGCCATCACAGCGCTTCCCCCTGGAACCTCAGCCCCTTCTCCAAGACCTCCATCCATCACAGCTCACCGGGACCCCTTTCCGTCTACCCACCCGCCTCCTCTTCCACTTTATCCGCCGGCCACTCCAGCCCGCACCTTTTCACCTTCCCGCCGACCCCTCCTAAAGATGTGTCCCCGGATCCGTCCATCTCCACTCCCGGCTCCACCGGCTCCACCCGGCAGGACGAGAAGGAATGCATCAAATACCAGGTGTCCCTGGCCGATACCATGAAGCTGGAGTCTTCTCACTCTCGGAGCAGCATGGCCTCTTTAGGAGGAGCCACCTCCTCTGCTCATCACCCCATCACTACCTACCCACCGTATGTCCCAGAATATGGCTCTGGACTTTTTCCCCCCAGTAGCCTCCTAGGAGGATCGCCAACCGGGTTTGGGTGTAAATCGCGACCAAAAGCACGGTCAAGCACAGGTAGGGCTTTTGGCTTCTTCATCCCCGTTGCTCGGGAGAGGAAGCTGTGGGGGAGAAAAGTGAGGGGCAAAGGGATGGGGCTGAGCTCTCGCTCCCCCCGCATGCACAGACATGTGCTCAAGCATCCGTGTGATGAGCAGCGGGGGATGAAGCCCTTGTGGGGGACACACACGACACTTCACCTTCCCCACAGTTTGCTCTGCTCGGTTTATAACCAAATTCCCCCTTGCACAACCCTGGCTGGGGACAGAGCCAGGCCCAGGAACCCAAACCATCCACCCGGTGCCGCAGGGCTCCAGTCCCGGGGGCGACCCGGCCCCTCCAGTGCCCACGGTGCGCTCAGCTGCGGCGCCCGGGGAGGAAGCGAAACCGAGGGAACCGCAGCATTAGTGATCTTTCTGTATTTTAATAATGGTGCTAAATCCCGGCCAACTTCCCCCGCCCGCCCTCCGCCTCGCTCTTCCCAGGGCCTCTTCCCATGCGGCGCCCGGGGATGCGGGGAGGGTTTTCCCCGGGGCGGTGCGGAGAGTTCGCCCACGCAGCCCCCGGCCCCAGCCAGCTCCGTGCCAGGGGCTTTGGATCACCCACAATAAAAGTGTCCAAAATTGTCCCCCTGGCCGCCTTTCCCGGGGGGAGCTGGAGCATCCCAGCTCTGTGCGCACCTCGCGGAATGGGGTGAGAGGGGCGGCGCGGCTCCGGCTCCCGACGGCTGAACACACCGGGCTCGGACGTTTGTGTGCACGGAGGGGTGGGAGTGAGCCGAGGGGAGTGTGTTTGTGTAGAGAGGAAAGGGCGATTAGTCAAAACTCTTTTCCCCTCTTTTATTTTTTTTCTCTCCATTTTTTTTTTTTTTCCGAGGAGGCTGCTACGGGGTTGCCTGGCATGAATGAGATCAGTTTTCAGGGTTTTTCCAGGGTGACATTTACTCTGTCTGTCTGAGCAGGGACTGTCTCTATTTAGCTGATATGTTTGAGCTAATCCAATTATTTTCAGACTGCTGCACGCGACAGTTGCATTGTTTATCCAGCGCCAGGAACTTTAATAGAGTCCGGATGCGGTTAGAGTGACAAAAAAACCCAGACCTGTATGTTTTGTACATGAAAGCAGGAGAGAGAGATGGGATGAAACAAAAGAGAGGGACAGAGACTCAAACAGCCCGGGAGCGGCTGCCCCGTTTAACCGGAGGGGAACAAAACGACCTGGGCATTAACGGGACCGGCTCCCCGCCTGGCCCCTGTACGGACCGGGTGCTATGTCCAGGGTAGGGACCGCTTTATTGTCGCCCCGGGCGGTGCTGAGCATCCCCTGGCCGTCCCGGCGCCCGCCGAGCCGCAGCTCCCGCCGGGGCACTCACCGGCTGCGCGGTATTTCCAAACCGTCTCGGCCCCCTCCACCCTCCCCTCTTGTTTTCCTTTTGCCACTTTCTGTTACTTTACCTTCTAGAAAGACATCTGCGGTTCGTGATAAACCAACCCCAGCAGCAACACCTATTTTTTTTTTTTCTTTCTCTTTTTAATTTTTTTTCCCCTTTAAAAGTTGGTGTTAGCAAGCTGGGAGCTCTCAGACAAAGAAGGTTAGAACTGGAGAAAAGGGAGCAAGGGGGTGATTTTGCAGGATAAAAGAGGGAGAAACGGCTGCAAATGTATTTTTTTGTTGTTGTAGTAGCTAGGGGGGTGTGAGAGAAGAGGGGTTCAGTGCAAAGGCTCTGGAAAAACAGTTGCCGTTTGTGGTTAGGGCACGGATGCTTCTTGCTCGAAGGCAGCACGGGCTGGGGCAGCGGGGAGCCGGCTCTGTGCTGAGCTGGCTCTGCTCTGCCCTGCCTGGCTGAGATCTGCCACTGCTCTCAGGTGGGTCATGACTGACATTAGGTACAAAAAACTTTCCCCACTAAACCAAAGACACAACATAAACCCCTCAACCCTCTGAAAGTAGCTGAGAGGCTGAGTCTGCACCCTCCCAGTTCCCACTGCCAAGCTGGGGGCTGGGGGAGATCTCCCCCTGCAATAGCCAGGGAGAGGATAAAGAGGTGCCCAAAAAGAAGGAGAAGAAGGAGGGAAAGAACTTATGAGGCAGGCTTGGGGCTGTTTGCTATCCCAGATAGCCCGGATGGACCATCAGGCTGTAGATGTGGTGGGGAAACCAGAGGAGTTTCCGAAAGTTTTGTGTGGTGCAAGCTTAATTTCAAATTGATCTATAACAGATATTATCAGAGTTGTTATGTATTGGCTAGAGCTGGGGAGATGTTTTGGGGGTTATCCGTGATTATTTTGGGGGTCCTTGATGTGGTTCGACCTGAGGCCAGATGAAGAGCCCTCCAGGCTCCTTAACACCCCTGGGAGCTTGGAGAGTGCTCAAGGAGTGGCACTGGGCTCCTCATACACATCAGAAAGGGGATCATGGGCTTAAATTCTGTATCCAGTTTTTTGGGTGTAGAGGGCTGGAGGCTCCTTGCAAAGCCTAGCAAGGTTTTTCTGGTGCCTATGGAATCATGGGGTCTCCAGAGTTGTAGAAACCCTTAATCCAAAGGTGAGGGGAAATTGTTGGGCTCCCACTCCCCCAAAGGAAGGACCTGTGGGAGGAGTGAGAGCTTCTCTGAGGAGCCCTTTGGGCCACCATGGCGTTCGGGCTGTCATTGTCACCATCCCTCTTCCCCGCTGCCTGATGCTGCCCGTGGAGCAGTGCTGGGGAGGGGGAACAGGATCAGAGCCCACCAGACTGTGCCAGAGACATCGTTCATCACGGCTTTGGGTCCTTCCTTGGAAATCCTGAGCTTGGGGAAGACTGACATGGCTGGGTCTCTGGAGAGATTGTGGGGTTTTTTTTGGGAAGGGGAGGCTTTCCCCAGCCTCTTTTATCTCTGCTTTCCCTAAGTGAACCATGTGCTCTCTTGTTTCCAGAAGGCAGGGAGTGTGTAAATTGTGGGGCTACCTCAACCCCTCTGTGGAGAAGAGACGGCACTGGGCACTATTTGTGTAACGCCTGTGGACTCTACCACAAAATGAACGGCCAGAACCGGCCCCTGATCAAACCCAAGAGAAGACTGGTGAGTTTCCTTCTATTTTATTCTTTCTTCCTCTTCTGCAGCTTTTGCTTCCCATCTGCAGCTCGAGATGGACAGGGAACTTCAGCCAGCTCCCACTGATCTCACTGCATCAGTGGTCTGGGAGGGAGGGATGCTTGGAGAGATGGTCCCAGCTGCTCTGGGCCTCAGTTGTCTGGTCCTCTTGCAAACTGCAAAACAGTTTTAAAAACCAAGATCCAGGGCTTCTTGCAAACCAGAACTGAGTTTTCAGCTCCACACGGTGCTTCTGGATGGTGACCCGAGGACAGTGGCACTTTCCGGGGCCTAAGGGCAGGATAATAATTTCCTAGTGACCAAAGAGATTATCAGGAATACAGGATTTCTCCTGGGCTCTCCAAACTTCTGCCCTCTCCTTCTTAAAGTGTCTCTATTCCTCTTGGCTGGTGGTGTAATGGAGAAGGGACCCAAAGTAGATCCTGGGTATTACTTGGGATGTCAGACACACCTCAGTCCTGCAAAGAGCTGGAACCATCAGGTCCTGGTGCCACTGGTACCTGGTGTGGTCATTTATGTCCGTGCCATCTGTGTCTCAAATTGTGTCACAAGGACACAAGGCAGAGGATGGTGAGTGTGCAAAGCCAAGCGTGTGCCCAGGCTACAGAAGTTGGAGGAAGATGAAATGCGTGGGTAAATGTTTGAAGTAATAGTTACAAGGCTGGTGACTGTTCTAAGCACAGGCAATACGTTACAACATCCCCAGCGATCTGTTCATGCATTTCCCTGGAAGCCACAAAAAGGTCTGGAAGCTATGGGCATGGCTAATAAATGTGTTGAAGTGTATTTGGCAAATAATCAGACAGACCACAAGGGGAAAAAATATATCAAGAGGGGCAAAAATTATGGTCCCTGCTTGGGAAGTTATTGAATGTTTCAAATTGAGGTACGTTTGGTTTTGTCAGCATTAAAGATGTGGAAGGACTCCTGGCGGGTGCTCTTGCCCCTCTGTGGAATTTCTGAGCTGATGGATGGATCTGTCCAGTTTTGGGAGGCTTGTGCCCAGTAAGACCCTGCAGACAGGACAAGGCTGGATCATTCGTGTTCCCCTTGAAGGTGCTCACAGCTCTGTCCAGCAGCTCTTAGGTCGGATCAGCTTCCTCACCCGTGAGACACCCATAAAATTGTATCAGCTTTATTCCCTCTGGCTCCAGGAAGCATTTGCAGGATACATTCCCAGGAAGGGTTATGCTGTGAGGGGCATCAGCAACAACTCTGTCTGGCCATGTGAGTTTTGGGGAAGATGTGGGTTTGCTTCTCTACCCCGCCAAACTTCCTGTGTGTGAAACCTCTCCGTGCCCTCCTATACGAGCTTTTCCCGTATAGGAAAATATTTGTCTCTCTCATCCTTCATAGCCTTGTTAGAAAAAAGGAAAAGCTTTCTAGGGAGGGAAGTACAAGCTGGAATTTTGATTTTTTTGGGCAGCTCTCTTGTTCTTTTCTCCTCCCCCCTGGCCCTTCTGTCTTAAACACACAGCCCTCGTTTTCTTTATGTTTTTTTTTTCCCCTCGTTCTCTCTTTATGTGTAAAGTTAACTTCCTAGGAAAAAGCTGCCGGATATCTGAGCCCTGGAGATAACTCCTAAACAACAGCTCCGTTTCCCCAGTCCAAACACACAGGAGCTTGAGCATATCCAAACAAGCAGAGGGGGAGGCAGAATAGGAAAGCTGCTGGAAAGAGGGGGGGAGCTTTCAAAAAGTGTCTGATGGAACCACGAAAGAATGTCCCGAGTCACCCTGAGCCCAGCACATGTAAAATGAACTATATAAATAAATACATAGTAAAAGGTCATTCTTGGGAAAAAAAAAAGAAGAAGAAAAGAAGTAAAGAGAGACCTTGTCTTGCATTATCGCTCCAATCTTTGGGCATTTTAGTTAAAGTTACAAAAAGTTCCCCTTCTTTTAATGTGGCCTTTGCTAAATGTGAAATTTGATTTTTCTACTTCCCCCCACTGTGCCCCCCCCAGAACTGCCTGGGAAAAAGAAAAAGAAAGAGAAACATCACTAATGATGTTTATACCTATATTTATTTCCCTTGCTAACCTCTGAAAAAATAACTTAGTCAGAAGGCACCAGAGCTGGGCATTTGTGTTTTCTGTGCCTGGATGTGGACGTGCGTGTGGCTGTGGCTTGACTGGATCTCTCCTGCTGTGAGGGCAGGCGAGCTGGGCAAGGCTGTGCATGGAGGCTCAGGGCGGGGATCCAGCTCCTTCCCTCTGCCACAAGTTTCCTGCCTGAGTTGGGCTGGTTTCATAGGCTCTGATCACCGCTGCAGTGAAACTAATGATAGGATTTGATGGGTGGGAGAGAGGAGGCAAAGAAATTCTTAGATGCTGAGAACCCAACCCAGGCCTTGTAAAATTCAATGGGTGTTTTTGTGAAGGTGTCCTTTAGGTGACAGGGATGAAGTCTTGCTGGCTGAGGGGGCTCAGAGAACTCTGCTTCATCTCGAGGGGGAAGGTGAAAGACCTGGAGATGTTGGCAGGGGGATCAAGAACAGGCAGATGGACTGCCGAAAATGTCTTCAGCCCTCCTGGAGGCCATTCCTGCCCCTCTCACAGGCAGTGGCAGCCCCATCACTGCTGAGATAAAACCTTCCTTCAGTTTTTCTCCCATTCCCTGCCTATGAAGCTGCAGAGCTCTCTATTTCCATCAAGCCAATCTGGTTTTGGAAGAATTATAGCCGATTTCTCAGCAGGCTTATGCACATGCAATCTCATTTTAGGAAAATGATGCTTGGAGCTTTGTGGGTAAATGCAGACACTGAAAATGCCCCTCAATTAAGCATCTTTATTAGTACTTGGTTCCTCCAACCTCCTCAATTTCACCTTCTCATCACTGATACAGCGCTTCTGAAGTTGTGCCTTTGCTCACTGGCAACTGTGCCACAGGCTTTGGTCCTATAGATGATATGGGGCAGCTAATTAGTCATCCCATTACTGACATGGCCAGGCCTGAGTCGGTGATTAGCATCAGTGGATGCCATTGCTGGGAGCTTTACAATAGCGTTATTATTCATTGTTTCCTGCCCACTGCCGGTGTCTCCGGTAGAAGTTGGTACAGCATAAAAGGTACAGCCTGGGACCAAAATAACTTAAAATACTCAGCTAATGATGCTGACTTTTTGTGAGTGAGTGGTTAGAAATGTGTTTTAATGAAGACAGTAGATGTTGTGATTTATTTGCTTATTTAATGTCAGAGTTTGTTTGAAGGCAGCGCGGTGGTGACCAGACGTGTCTTTTGAATGTGTTTGCTGTAAGAGAAATTACAGCGAGCGCTGTGTAGAAACCCCAAATATCTTCAAAGGGGTTGTTTCCCCTGTGTGGGCTGAGTCAAATATCACTGGTTTTTAGAAATTTCCTTAGGCTTGATTTTTGGGTCTGATAAGGGCAAAGCTGTCACCAAGAGACTCAATCCAGCCTCGCGCCTCTCCAAGCCACGCGTGCTGAGTGTCAGGAGTTGGGGGCACAGACCTGCAGCCTCTTCTCCAGGTCTTCAGTGTGAACCTGGCTTTGCGGGCCGTTGTCTCCATGCTGTGTTCAGAACACATTCATTATTTCCTTAAACTGGTGATTTTGAAGGGAACCCAGTTTGGGCCCATGGCGTGGTCAGGAGGTGTGCATGCATCGGTTCAGGTCTCTGCTCTTCATGGTGGGATGCTTCATCTTCTCTGCTGGCCCTGGTATTTTTTCAAGTCCCATATGCTGTCTCCAGCTCCTGCTTGTCACTAGCACACAGATGTCAGCTAAAGGCCTCCTTGGGACTGGCTTGGTTCAGAGTGGGTCAGAGTGGTCAAGCAAAATGGAACTGTCCCTACAGGTAGCCTGAGACAGCCACTTGCTGTCAGATCAGCCCCTCTGTGATGCTTCTTTGATAGGCATTGTCTTATTTATTTTTTAGACAGTCCTTTTGGTCTAATTAAAAGCAGAAAAAAATCCTCCTCTATCTAAAGCAAAACCAACCCGTCCTCTCTCCACCTACGCCACATTCAATTATGATTAAAATTGCAACATGACCTAACAAGAGTTGGTATTAACGCTAAGGCTGTGCCAGTGTCCATGTTTGCATTTTGGGTTTGTTGTAAGGTATCCAAAGATGCGGTATTTTCTTTTTCTTTCTTTTTTTTTTCAAATGTTGGATGTGCTACAGTGTGCGGCTGTGTGGGGTGAGGGGTAAATTTGAAACAGTAAGAGCACAAAAGAGAGCATTAAAGGCTCAGTTCTGCAAGGTGCCAAGCATTGCTATGATCTGGCAAATCGCTTAAGCACATGTTTTAACTTTAAGCACATGAGCAGTCCCATTGAAAGCAACGCATCGGGATGAAGTCAGAGCTCTGGGACCGTGTCATATTGATGAAGAAGAGATAGGATGGGGATCTAAAGGTCCTTTTTTTTTATTTAGGAGCTGTAGGCATTTGCACACATGCAAACACGCATATGCGCTCACACAGCAGTCTGAAAACTCCTGTTCCTCCTTCAGTGGCAGAAAGACAATTTATTTGCTAAAGTTTCGGTTTTTAAATGACAAGTATGAATTTATGCATGTGAAAGAAGAGCAACTTTACTAAATTTGACTTTGCTAAGTCATTATCACAGCTAAGAAAAAAAGCTGCTATATACACTTTGACACGTAGATTTCTTTACTTGTTCCTACCCCTTTATGAAATGGTAAATTCTTCTTCAGGCTTGTTACCAATCCTTAAATAAACATGAAGGTTTGGGCTGAGAAAAGGGTGTAATTAAAAAGTTGGGATTCTTGCTCTTTGCCACAGTGTTATTTCCGATCTGGAGCCTGTCTTCTTTGAAGATGAGCTGAATTTAAGGGGCTGGGCTGTGCTTGCGGTCGGGCCCGGAGAGCCGCTGCCCACCCGGGTCTCACCGGCGCTCGCCGGAGCCGGAGTGACTCACGCCCTTGACTCCAGCAATTGTCAGTTCGGGCCCTGACTGCAGAATTAGACCCCTGGGGGGTCTGGGAGAATTAAGATGGAAAGACATGTTGGCATTTAAATAACATTTTCCCCTCTGGAATGGGCTGTGCCAGCGCTGCTAATTTTGATGAGTTCTATCAGAGGTTTAGCACTCACTTTTAGGATGCCCTTTGGCACCTGATTCAGTTCACATATAACTTGGGATTAAAGCACCTTGGGGATTTTTTTTTCACAATTATTATTTGTTCTCACAAGTCAGTTTCTGGAGGCCTCTGCTGATGTGCGCCAGTCTTGCAGGGTTGATGTTTTCTTTCTCAGAAATTTTGCTGATTGTATTTTTTTTTTTTTAACGCCAGTGTTTTTCTCTTCCTCTCCTTTTCTTCCCTCCTTCCCACAGTCTGCAGCCAGGAGGGCAGGCACGTCCTGTGCAAACTGTCAGACCACCACTACCACCCTGTGGAGGAGAAATGCCAACGGCGATCCTGTCTGTAATGCCTGTGGGCTCTACTACAAGCTGCACAATGTAAGTGTGACTGAAATACTCAATAATGGGGCCTCAACTTCAGTTCAGCTCAATGATCCAAAATCTTCCTTAAGTTGAGGGTATCCAGTCTTGGGTGGTGCGGAGACCTCTGCTCTCCCTTTGGGGACCTTGGGGTTGATGAGTTGTCAGCCTTTCAAACATAGCCTATCCAACGTGAGGAGGTATAAAACAAGGGTGTCCATGGGTAACGTTAGAGCTTTTCCATGCCTGAGCCAAGAAATGAGGGGTGGGTCAACATAGAGAGACATTATCTGCTCCTGGTTGGGCTCAGAGAGCTGGAAAAGACAACACACTGTCCTGCAAGCTGATACCCCTCCTATGCATAGCTTGGCTCCTCCAGCAAACACAAACTCTGTAAAAAAAGAAATACATGCCAGAAACTATTTAGATCATTCTTGGGTTTGTGGCTGCCTTTGTTCTGTCCCCAAAGATGATTTATTTAGGCCCTGTGTTTGTGCTGGTTGATGCAAACGTGTCCCAAACCAAAAAAGGACTTGATTTAGTTAGCGGGTTGCAGAGTCTGCTCAACCTGTGATGTGAATTTTAAAGCATCTGTCATGCAGCGGAAGGAGAAATGGAATGAAATGGCTGGCAGATTTAATCTACTATCTCCATGCAAAGCCAGCTTGCAGGAAACAAGGATATGTGCCCCAGGGAAAGAGCTAAAGTGACCTGAAAAGTCTACTGAATACTGCTAAAAGGAGACTTAATGCTACTCCTGTTCCTCTCATTACACATGTGGTATTAGAACAATTATTATGTCAAAAGACTTGCAATTTCTCTGCTTTGATATATTTTTTTCCACTAGTTGTTGATTGCTTTATGTTTGGTTTGGAAATCTGGGGCTATGTTTTGCCCTTATGTCCACCCATGCAAACACATCAAAGACATATCGAGTTTCATGGGGCATCCAACCCTTGTGGTATCTCAGTCCCTTCCATTTGTTATTTCAAACTGTTTGGTTTCTTAGGATAAGTAAACAAATTTGGATTAGGTAGAAAAAAAGTCCAACAAACAACCAGGCTAATTCTTCACCTGTTTCATGGGAGGCATCTCTCTTGGAAAAATGAAAATGTGTTTATACTTTAGTGGGCAGGTGTCTCAGCACGCTTTATGTCTCATGTAGCAAGTAAAGCTTGTCATCAAACTCTCAGTGTGATCACTGCAAACAAATGGGTTGGACCCAGAGAGAAAACTCTCAGAATATCACGAGAAAATATTCTCTTTTAATATTTCTTTGGCAAGAAGAGTTCAAGGTCAGCCAGCTTCACTGAGGTGGGGATCTGTGCTTGTGCTCTTTTCCCATTTTGGGCTTGTAACCACCAGTGGTAGGACTTAAAACATATAGTTTGGGAAATTTCTTACAGGCTCCTCCTGTAGCTGGCAAAACCCTTTGAAGAAAATGGGCTCTTCTCATTTGGTACTTGTGTTTCAATGGGGCTGCAAAAGATGGCAGGATGATGAGTTACGATGTGTCTACTTCCACTGTAGACATCTGACTGGGAAAATCTCCTCCTGAAGTGTTTAGAATGATGCCTGAGTGCTGAGGCTCTCCAGAAATGTGCCTGCAAGAGCACATCCCTTTCTTTTTTGCACTAACACTGCAAACCTAGTTGGCCTGAATTGACCTCTAGATCCAGTGTTTAGGGAAACGCAGATCCAGCTGTGAAATTTGTGACATGGGGCAGGCCTTGAGCACATTGGAACCATTTCCATATTCATTAAAAACACCAACAGTTGCTTAAAAGCTCAGCACAGCTACTTACCAAAGTCAAGTAGTATCTTGCCTTATGAGCAACGCCATTAAAGGATCCTGCTTAAATGAAACCCCCAGAGGACTGAGCTCCTGTGTGCAGCAAAATAACCAGGCAAGGATACTAAAATCCAGATATGAGTGGGCAGATCCTTTTCTTTTTTTTTATAAATTTTCTTAAAGTGTTTAGTAATGTATTTACTAAAGTACTTATTTATGACTGAGGTGAGAAGTGTGGTCCTACTCCCTGTGTGTATATTATCTCCTGATTTCCATCAGGAGAGGGGTCAGAAGTAGAGAGGCTGATTGTAGCACGTCCCTCCCAAGCAGCTGTCAGCATATACGTTGTGCCAGTGCCAGTGGAAGGTCTTTGGATGCTTGGAAGTTAACTTAACCCTGTTTCAGGCTAGGCTGTAGCAAATTCCTGTCTGCTGTTTTATCTAACCCCTCCCTCCTCCCCTTACTTTTTCATTTCTTTGGGTTTAATGAAATTTTATGGGACCTTAACTCCATTAGGATATTTTAATGGATTGATCTGCAGTTGAAACTTACCCAGATTTTATGTCCATGTTGGGAACGATTGCAGTGAAAAGGCTGATTTTTTTCCACGGTGTTAATTTTTTCATGGAGCTATATCAGTTTGTTTTACTGTTGATTCCCACAGCTTAAGCAAACCCATTTGTCAGTAGGATATAAGCAATAATCATAATAGTCTTGGGGTGCATTTAGTGAAGCTGTTGGCATTCCTCCCACTGACTTCAACAAGAGCTGGCTCCATTAACACCAGTATTAACAATGACTAATATTTCACATTGATACGGTGCCTTTCATCCCATGGCATCCCAGAGTGCTTTCTAAGACACAGCCAGCCTGGAAGATTAACCCAACATTGTAATGACTGTGTCTGAAGGATAAATCCACTTCAGTGACAGGACCTTATTGAGGTCAAAGGCAAAATCCCATTGTCCTCAGTCAGAGCAAGATCAGACCTATAATGGTTAAGACTACCCCCTGGATTTGATCTGTTGAATATGAGGTTCTCATCCTTGTTATTTTAGTCCTCAGAAGTGGGATGAGCCTTTGCACACTTCAGGGATGGGTGGGAGTGTACCTTGCTGGAGGTGCACAGCAGGCTGACCTGGGCCCATAGAAGTGACTGATTTGCCATTATTTTTTGGTAAAATTCATCAGAAAAGGCCCCTTTCACCATACCCTAAAGCAGGCCTATGTGTCCCAAGAGCAGAGCAGTCAGTATTTTGCATATGATAAAACAAAGAGCATAATTCCTGCCCATAATTAATTGGCTCCATCTGAAATTAATGAATTTCATATACATGCATTGGGCTGGTTTAATTTTAATTTAGCATGTGTTTGTCATTTTTATCAGAATGAATTTTCACGGAGAAGGTCTTCCCTCCGGGTCTTTCATTTCTCTACCCCAGAAACAGAGATGGGTCCTTGGCTTTGATGTTTTGGGGACCACTTTAACCCTGCTGTGACTGGTCTTTGAAGTCACTGGAAAAAATTTCCAGCTTGCTTTTTTGGCTGTGCTGGTTCCTGACATTTATCTGAGTCCTTATCTGTTTGGCTCTCAGGTTAGTTACTTGCTTGGAGTGTGAGACCATTTACACTGGGATGGTGTAGCCAGCCAATGCTTGGATGGCAGCTCTGACCCCAGCTGTGGGGCTGGCCATGACTTTGTCACCATCCTGACACAGAGCTGTGTTCCCATCCTTGAGTTTCACATCAAATCATAGCCTGGGCCATCCTGTTCTTAGAGACTGAGTGAAACAGGAGAGATGTTGCTTTGAAGAATGTTCACTGTCCTGTGGGACATGACACCAAGCAAGGGTCAGGATCCTGTGCTTGTTCCAAGACCCAGCACAGGCCCAGTGCCACCACCAGGCTTCCATCACATTGGCACAGCCAGCTGCCAAACTTCAAACTGCTGCTTCAACTGGAAATTGGTTCTGACTGCCCCTGAACCTTTTTGTCATGATTCAGATGCTCATTTGTAGCTGGTGGGGCTGGGGCTGTGTGTGCCTCCCCAAATCTGAGCTGGATTTAACAGGGATTGATGCTTTCTGGCCTCCTCTAATGTTGGTGCCTGGGTGAGGTCCACTTGAGACTTCTTCCTGGCTTTGAATGTGGGCAACACATCCCTGTAAAAAACTTAAAACAGGCCAGGCAAAGCTTTCCAATCCAAGTTATTTATCTGGAGCAAAGGGCCATCCTTGTGTGTGCATCCTCATTCCCTCAGTGAGGACAGAAAGCCAGGGAAGCAGGTTATGTTGTGTTTGGAACCCATGACATTTTAAATTTTGCTTGATGCTGCTGCAGGGCTGTTGTTGGGCTGCTCATGGGCAGATTCTTCCTTCCTACCTTTAGTTGTTGGCAAGCAAGGCTGCTCTCTGCAGCTCCGTTTATCCAGAGGCCTTTTATTCACCCATTTTTAGGTGAGGTGGAGGCTCTTGTCACTGCTGGTAAAAAGAGCCTGAGGTCACAAATTCAGACTGGAATGACAAACTCTGGGATGCCTAAACAAGAGATGAGCCTGGTTCTTTCTCTCCCCATAACTCCATCTTTGCATGTAACGGGAACTATTTTATCCTGGCTTCCCTGGGGAGAGAAATACAGGATTGATTGTCATGCTGTGAAAAGGGACCAGAAAAGGGTGGAGGAGCAACAAGCGAAACTTTGCTGTGATCTGGAAGAAGGGAATGCTTTGTTCCTTGTGCTGATTTAAGGTCTCATGGACAAAGAGTTGCTCAGGACCCTTTCAGGAACATCTTTTCACTGTCCTTCACAGTAGATCCTTGTGGGCAGTGGATGCATTTTTTCTCCCTTTTGTAGAATGACCATCACCACCATCACATGCTCACATTTATTATGAAAAACAGTTCAGCGTCAGGGCGATTTTCTGCCTTTTGCTGTAGGTGAAAACCTGCAGAGGAGCCAGAACAAGACCCATTTACATTCTCAAGCCCAGATTTTTAAGGTTGTTTAGGGACATTGGAGGCATAAATACCTTCCTAAATGTGGTTTGTGGGAGTTTCATGTCACCTGTGCTAGTGCATGTTGTGATGCTGGCTCCCTATGCAGTATAGAATCACAAAATCATGGAATATTCTAAGTTGGAAGAGACCTACTAGAACCATCAAAGTCCAGCCTCTGGTCCTGCACAGGACAGCCTCAAGTAATAAGAATAATAAGAGTTTCTTACAGGATGTCCAACAGAACTTTTGCTACCATTTCCTAACCCTGATGGATGCATGGATGATCATTTCTGCTGTGTAGTTTCAGAAAGAGAATTTAACATTTATTTTCCCTACAGATAAGTTTGTATGCATGTAGAAAATGCTTTGCTGGTCAGCACAGGCACCTATTTCAGCCCCTCCCCCCTTAAAAATTTGGAAGCCTTTAGAAATAAGACCAGATTAGCTAAAGAAAACCAGAAACGACGGTCAGAGCAAAATCTTTGGGAAGAAGAAAAGTAAGACAAATACCTGTCCCTTTTGTGAAGAGTTGCCCAGCTTCCTAATGGAGCTGTAAAAGCTTGGGACCCCTCATAGCAACTGAAATCCCAGCAGTTCTTGTGGTTTTAGATGAGACAGGAAGCCTCAGGGTGAGACGGTGTCTGTGGGGAATATTTCCAGGAGGTAATGATTGGTTTCATACCTAAACACAGTGCAATTACCTAATGTGCAGATAGCTGAAATTTTTCAGCTGCTGTGAATTATTCGGGTATGTTTTGCTCCTGTGTGGCTTTGCCAGCAATTTTCCGTCATCTTGTCTTCAGAAATTTCAACCGAGCTTGGGATTTCCTGGAGGGATCTGATTTTGGGATGGAAATGGAGAGGTTGGGTAGCCACAGCACATGGTGTGTACGGGGGGAGAAGTGGGGCTGTGATCAGCTGGTGCTGCTGGGCTGGGGCATGGGGTACATGGATCCCAAGGTGATTTGGGAAGAAGGGATGGAAGCACAAAAAAATAATTGATTTTTGTTTAGATTAACAGACCCCTGACTATGAAGAAAGAAGGAATTCAGACCAGAAACCGAAAGATGTCTAGCAAATCCAAAAAGTGCAAAAAGGTCCATGACAACCTTGAAGACTTTCCCAAGAGCAGCTCCTTTAACCCCGCCGCCCTCTCCAGACACATGTCCTCCATCAGCCACATTTCACCTTTCAGTCACTCCAGCCACATGCTGACCACACCGACACCGATGCATCCTCCATCCAGCCTCTCCTTCGGACCTCACCACCCTTCCAGTATGGTCACTGCCATGGGTTAGCAAGAGACTCCCCTGCTGAATGCTTACAGTCTCAAAATGAGATTTACTTTATATACTACTTGCATTTTTGCAGGCGTGTGGTTATGGGTCTGATGTCCCGAATCAAATGGGAGGGGGAAAAAAAAATAAAAGAATTAAAAAAAAAAAAAAAGTTATTTGAAGGCATAAGAGAGAGAAAAAAATTAAAAATGCAGAAAAAAACTACAAAAAGCACAAAAAAGGAAAAAAAAGAAAAAAAGAGAAAAAAGTAAAAAAAAAGTTTTAAAAAAGTGATGTTTGCCACTTTTTAAAGGAACTCACTATGGCGTCTATGTATTCTTACCCACTGAATCTGGATACCATTTGTGAATAAGCCATTCAGAACTTGCATTCCCTATTGGACAGGATCTCTAGTGCTGTGAAAAAACAAAATAAAATAAAATAAAAAATGCTGAACATTGCATATAACTTATATTGTAAGAAATACTGTACATTTGAGGAAGACTTTATTGCATCTGAGGAGCTGTAATGAAAAAGGCATGAAGGACTCAGAGAGAATTTTTTTTAAAGGAAAAGAAAAAAAAAAAGAAGATGGGAGGACAATTTAAAAACCAGAAAAACAAACAATGCAGACCAAGAGGAAACGCGGTCTTACGAACAAATGGACCAACTGCCAGTCATGTCTTCTCCTTTTATTTTANTTTATTTTGGTTTCTTTTTTTTTCATTTCCGGGGAGGGGGAGGGGGCTGGCTAGAACGGTTTTGATGATGCATTAACTAACTAACTAACTAAATAACTAAATAAATAAAACCTGTAGGGAGATCATTCATTTTGGGCCACGGGCCTCTTACATAGGAAGTACCAATGGTGTCAGGCAATCAGTGTTAACATGCGGACATTGCCAACAAGGGGGTTTCAGATAGCCATTCTCCAGGTCTATACGCATTGTGAACAAGTTCCTGTAATTGTTGTTTGTATGTATAATTCAACGCACCAAAATAAGAAAGATGTAGATTTATTTCATCCTATTATACAGACTGAATGGTTGTACAAATTTATTTACTGCTAGTGATAAGACCTGCTTTTTTTTTTTTTGGTTTTGTTTTCATATTTTTTCCTCCTTTTTTTTTTTTGGAGAATAAACTAGATTAAATTCTGTTGACTTAACAGTGTTTTGTGCTTGGGGGTGGGAAAAAGAATATTTTTCTTTCTTTACTAATTTTTCTTAGCGTTTGTTTGGATGGTATTTATTACATAGTTACCACGGGTACGGGAGTGTGTGTCTCTGCGCTCATGCTGACAGCCAAAGCAATGTTTGCAGTGGCTTGATTAAAAAAAAAAAAAGGTCAATCACAGAACAAAGGAAAAAAAACCCTCAAAAATAAATGGACTGCATGTTAGTGTAACCCCACTGTCCGGTGTGTGCTCCCTGTCCCTCGAATCGCAGCCCAGCTGCTGCCCCGCATGATTTTGGGCTCCCAGGTGGGATGGGTCCCTTTGGGTCTCAGGCAACCATGACCAAACTGGTGTTGAGGACAATTTGAGACTGGGATAAGTGCAGAGGTACAGCAGGGTCCTTATGATCCCAGCTGCCTTAAAAAAAGGGAAAGGTTTTGAACAAGAGCTGGAAAAACATATTCTGCTCTATCTCATTGGGTATTCAGTGATAGATCAAGCAAGCAATAGTTGAGATCTTGGTGTGAAATCAGGATGGGCCAGATCTGCCCTTGTCTTGGAGGAATAGACAGAATCCATTATGAAAGGCTGGATTTGATGAGAGAGGAAAATTCAAAAAAACTCAAAGGCCATTAGCCAGTCTCATCCTGCAAGAGCTTTATTTGAAACAATGCAATTTTAAGTCATATTACTATTGATAACAGCAGAGTTTGGCTCTTATTGTTTCATTTCTGGTGGTTTAATCTTTAGGAATCCATCCTTCTTTTAGTTTTCAGAGTTTATTCATCCAGCTTTTTTATACTATCATAAGGGTTGGGAATTCACCTTCCAAATGAGGGGTTAAACTTCTTATCAAACCACTCCATTTGCTGGAGATTTAAGCGCAGTGTGATAAGACAGAGGTTACCAAGGCTGTGAGAAAATGCTTGAAAAATCCCAAACAAAAATACAACCCCCATATGTAAAAAAACCTCAACAGACGTGACCTGCAAATTATTTTTATATTTTTAATGCTGAGTGAAATATTTCACCCAGAAATATGTGTACTCCTGCCTTTCACTGCCAGGTGGATGGAAAAATATCATCCTATCTGTCACAGCTGTTTGATCCCACTTTCTCTTGGGTGATCTCTGGAGGGAGGAGTAGCAGTGGCATGGTCTAATCTGCTGCTGCAGGATGGTTCACATGAGCAAGGGTGTTCCATGTAAGAAAAAAAACCACTTCAAATCTTTCAGGATGATTATACAAAGGTCAAATGGTTGGTGATTTGGGAATGGGGGAGGAGGGGCAGAGGGTTAACCTTTTTTTGGGCTCTTTCTCCCCTGTTTCAAAATGAACCTAGTTAAAGTATGTCTACCAGAAAGGAGGATTTGGCAGATGGAAGTGGAACAGGCAGTAATCGTTTTGTAATGTTGTATATTCTTTCCTTTCTTTGTCGACAAAAATGTGTAAAAAAAAGTCAGAACAAATGGTACATATTTAAAATCTTATGTTAATCACCTTTCTGCTTTCTCAATTAATATTTTAAGCATAAAGACTAAATGTTGAAATAAAACAGAGTGAAGAATTACCAAGATGCAAATGGAGATCTTGTTGGCTCCTAATTAATCATCTGTGAACTATAAAGCTATTTTCAATTAGCCTGACAAATCAAAGGAAATAATCATCTTTGCTGATATTAAGCTTGAGAGATTATTATTTTTTAATTTGCAATGCTACAACCTTTCCCTCCTTTCGCTCATCAACAGATTGCAGTTGAACTAAAATATTGATTCCAGGACCTCAGCAATGGCAAAAATTAGAGGAGGATTTGCACAGCAGAATTTTGCAGTTGGCAATTATTGTGTGTTTTTTTTTTTCATTTGCTTTAGATGGAACTGGCTCCTGAGTTTCTCTCTCTGACTCTTTTTTCCTCAAAAGTGGAAATATGTTCTTGAAGTTTCCTTCTGATGTTGTTTCACAGGTCTTAGGGGCATTGAGTGAAATGAAGCAGGATTGGGGCCAGCACAGAGAATGAGCATCCTGTAAAGGACACAAATGGAGACGCTCTGTCTGCATATACTCTAGGAAATATATACATTTTTGTCTAGAGACTTCTTACATCAATTATCTTATATCTCAATGTCAGGAGGAGGATGAACAGAATCCCTAAGATCACATCCCCCCAGCTACCACATAGGAAGCTAAAGTAGCATTACTGTTCCATCAATTTCTCAATTAATTTTTATTTTTAAAGATTTTATTCTTTTTTAGCAAATATTCCAGAATTTTAATGTCTTGAAGCGTTTTGTTTGTGTGTTTGTGCTTATACTTTGTGTTTGTTTAGTTTTGTTTGTTTGCTTGGGTGGACTTTTATTCCTTCTTTCCTTCCCTTTAATCAGTAAAATCTGGTTTACAGAAGAGGCTGAGAACTGTTGTTCTTGGGCAGACACCTTGTGAATGGCCACTGTGCCTTTCTTCATTTCTGGGATTGCAGGGAAAAGCTGATGATGGGCAGATTGGAGCAGGAAAATCCTCTGAGTCATGGCTCCACTTTGGTAATCTATATTGTGCAGAAAACACCATGGAAGTCATTAGTAGGGGTCAAATCTAGTGGTGTTTTTGCAGGCAAAATCCCTTTTGGGAATTTGAGTGAGCAATAGCTGCCGTGCTGCTGTGCTCATTGCAGCTGCATTTTACTCCAAGCAAAACTCCATTGACATCAGTGGAAATATTCTTAATGAGTAATGCAATGGGACTTGAATCAAGACATCCTATGTATTATTCTCAACCTTATCACCTCGATTTATCCAGCCTGCAGAAGAGGAGACTGAGGAGAAGTCTCATAGTAGTCTGCAGCTTCCTCACCCAAAGGGGATGTGCAGTGGCAGGAACTGATGTCTCCTCTCTGGTGACCAAGGACACGACCTGAGGGCATGGCCTGAAGCAGGTTTGGGTTGGATATTAGAAAGAGGTTCTTCACTCAGAGGGTGTTTGGGCACTGGAACAGGCTCCCCAGGGAAGTGGTCACACTACCAACCCTGACAGAATTCAAAGAGTGTTTGGACAATGCTCTCAAGGCACACAGTGTGACTGCTGGCATGTCCCGTGCAGAGCCAGGAGCTGGACCCAGTTGTGGGTCCCCTCCAACACAAGATATTCTGGGATTCCAGGATCTCAGTCAATGTTTTAACTCTCCTGTTCCCATAGTGGTTCACATGTCCACACAGCTGTCGTGATATTGAAGGGATATTTTTAAGATTACCAGGTTGAAGAAAATAGAAATGTTGCAATTAGCACAATCTGCAAACTTTAAATATTTATCCTGTGCTTTTGAATCACAAGTTGACTTAGGATGCATCTAGACCTGCATTATTCAGATTAGCAATGTGTTTTTGAAATTATTTCCTCCAAGGTTGTAGTTCCACCTTGGAGTGATGAGATTTTACCTTGGCCCATGAGGCATGGTTTCCTTGGACCTCCACCTACTACAGTCATGGCAACTCAGGCCTCAGGACCAGAAAAAAAATACACTGAAGTTTACCCCCCAAAATATGGTCTTGTAGTCCTCAGCAGGGTTTGTTTTCCCCTCCAGAATCACTTGTATTTCTAATGTCCACAGACTCACAGACTACTCATACTCCTTTTTGGTCACTGAGACTCTTGATTCACTCAAGACTGGTTTTAATCTGGGGAAGAACCAGGGAGGATGATGAAGGGACAAGAGGGAATTTGTTCTGTTTTTTGTAAAGCTTAGGAGGTGCTTGGGATAGCAAAACAAAAGAAGTTTTTATTGAAAAAACCCTGTAAATGAAGCCTTTAAAATGTCCTATTTAACCCCTACTTCTTCCTATTTACCCCTTCTATAGAGGTCCTATAAGGCGTTGGAAAACTCAATCCAGCCTTGTTACATGGAACCAGGTGCTAAATGTGTGATCATGATTAAGATGCCAAATTTCATATCCTGAAATTTGCTTTGTGGGTGCAGAACTCTCAGTGGTACCTAAAGCCAGTATTTATGGTCTCATGCCTGTATTTATCCTTCAGAATATCAAATTCTTTAAAAATACAGTGTTCATCTCAACCTGAACTGCAAATCCAGTGCTGACTTTCTTCCACTTCCATCCCTAAATCAGGGGAGATTTATGTTATGAAGATAAACCCATCACTTGTGCAGAGTTTGAATGCAGGTTGATGAGCATCATGGAAAACCCATCAGCTTTGAGATGTCTGCAGGAAAGCAGGAGGAGTGAACAAAATACAGGTCCATGGCTCAGGAAGGGCAATGTTCTCCCTGTGCCCTGAATGAGGCAAAGGAAAAAAACCAGGTGTGACTTTCTTATGTAGAAGGAACAATAGAGGAGGGAAAAGGGAGAAAGGGTGAACAATTCATTTTGGTGTTTCCTAACATTTTGATGGCTGATTTTTTAATCTTCACACTGTTTTGTTTTTTTTTTTTCAAATGCATTTTTTAGTTGCATTCTTCTGTAGAAACACACATGGACAGGTAAAGGTAGATGCTTTTGGGTGGTATGGACTCCATACCTTGTCACAAAGGAAATGGAATGAGTGTTGTGCCTGTGCCTAGGTGTGTCTATACCCAGAGATGTAGAGGGCCCTTGTGTCACCTGTGTGTGCCTGTGTGGATGTCTAAGCTACAGGTCAACAGAAATCAAGACACAACACAAATGTATAGCAAATTTATACCTGTTTCACACAATTCCCTGAGGCTATGCAGACTCCTGGGTGGATGTTGGATCACTCTATTGTAGAAGTATATTTCCCTTGTTATAAGTTTAAATTAAGGCTTTGACCTGAAGCTCAACTCATTTTTTTCTCTCAAGGTACAAAACACCTGGTTATTTAACCTGTCCTTTTACATTTCCACTCTGGGTTACTGTCGACTGTAGAGGCACTGAAATAATTAATGAAAACCTGTCCTCTGGGAAGACAGAAGTGACGGAAATGCTCAGGGAAAGTTTGCTTGCAAGCCTCACATGCTGGTGTTCATGCTAATGTGGATAATTAGTGAACCACCTGCATGAGCATTTGGACTTAACCCATGACAATTTAAATTCCGAATTACTATTGCATTGCAAAATTACAGTGCAACTGTTTATTTCACTGTTTGTATGTTAGAATCACATTAACCTTCTGACACTTCTTGAGTGGATAACTCTTTTCCTGCTAAATCACAAATCACCCAGTGCATAACTCAGAGTGGTCCTGTGGCTGCAGGTCGCACTGCTGTCTGCAGACCTGGACTCCTTTATTCCAAGTCAGAATACAATCCTTCAGCTCCAGCTCTGCTTTTAATTACACTCTTCCCTGATATTCACTAATCATAGAGGAGCTGCTTCTCTCAGCTGCAACCATTGTGAAAAAGTAAGAAGTTAGAAGAAATGGAGAAGCCACAGTGTGGACTGCTGTGAATGCATAGGGGTGATGATGACTTGTTTTTGACACTGATGGTTTGTTCCCCCACATACCAAGACTACTCATGGCTAGGGAGGGCAGAGGATCCCTTTCTGCAAGAGGTGAAGTTGCCTCCCTTGCAAAACCTAAAGCCAGTTAAAAAAGGTCATTCCTCTTCTCCACGCATGCAGAAATGATGGCTGATGAATTTACTTCCTGCAGCGTCGCACTGGAGCAGATTTATAGATTCTGTGATAAATTTTAAACTATATTTAGGGACTCTGAGGAAACAGTAATGAATAGTCACAGGTCCTGAACTGTTATTCTTGATTGCAGCTGCTTCATAATAGACTTTTTTAAAAAGTATCAGTATGGGACAGGAAGTGAAGTGGAATATAAAATTATGCTGAGCCCAGAGAAAGGAGGATCCTCAAGTAGGAATTGAACAAGACCCATGGGAAAGCCAAAAATGGGGAAGGAGGGACTGAACATATGATGGATTTCTGAACAGTCACCCAGGGTCTTTCCATTAATAGCAGGCAGGATGTTTTCCTTTATGAAAACCCGATTAAGTTTGTCAGACACTGATAACCTTTCTATAAGGATTTTTATTCTGTGTACTGGATGCATGGACGTAAAAGGGATATTCTTGCCTATTAATTTCCGTAGGGTGGCTTTTCTATAAAATTCTGGACATCCAAAAAGAGTTATGCTTCCATCTGCCTCTGCCAAACTTATTTGTATTTAGGAGACCTTTTCCAAAGGGGTCATGGGAGAGGAAGGTGAAAGCCTATGGATTTGATGATGTGTATTTGTCCCTGTCTCTGCTAGGTACTTCATGGATGTCACATATAAATGGTTGTTTTTTGTTTTACAGTGCTGTCCTTTTGAATTAAGAGATGTAAAACTGGTGTGCAGGCTCTAGTGGGGGTGTCTTTCCTTATCACTTTATTGGAAAATTGACTGGAAGTTTTAGCACACAAACCTTGTGCAGAAAATTCTGTATCTCTGCTCTGAGTTGCTGTTTCAGTGTCCTGTCTCTCAGCTCTTGCCCTTGGAGTGGACAACACCCAGGAGGTCTCAGATTTCACTTGCCTGTGGTGCAGAGGATATCTGCTCAAAATGTTCCTGATCTGTCTGAGTGGAAGGAGTCGGTCCCTGGAAGATTTCTTCTGGTATTCTTTAAGAATTGAGACCGAAGAAAGATAGGAGGCAACAAGTTTTTCAGGCCTCCTGCATTCTCAAAGACCTCAGGGTAGTCAAGCTTTTAAGTTCTTGCTTTACTGGAGTATGATAGATCAGCACAGAGTGACTAAGCAGCTCAGACATGATTTATGATGTTTAGAGAGATGAGGAAATCCCATGTTTTCACTGATTTTTCTTTCCATTCCCTCTGGTCTACTTGATCCACCTCTCTGACATGATGTCATGCCTCTTCTCTGTGCATATAGAGTGAATAGCTCTCTAAATCAAATTTGTCTTCAAACTTTGATGACAAGGTCTTCATGCCAGGGTTGCTAAAATCAATTGCCAGGTCTCATTCTCTGCTCACTCTCAGGAACTACAGAATCCTCCCTTCAGGCTATTGGATAACCAAATTTTCTCTCTTCTCCATCATAAGACTCCTGTCTTAGGAATGAGCCATTTTTCCATTGAGGCAGTGGAAGTCTGTAGTCACTGACAATCCAGGGACATGGGAGGGAAAACATCTATCATGCCTTTAGAAGTTTATTGATTTTGATAAGTGCTCTGGCCCACATCGATCTATATGAACAAACTCCTGCTGTTGCAGGATAATCAGAAAGATTTCCAGGTGCTTTTAGATAGCTCTGTAATGTAATTTAAACATAGTCTTTGACAATTTTTCAGTTTGGTGACTGACTATGGCTTGGGAACATGGGTAGGTTACATTACCTAGATGGGGGATGTGCCCTCTCCACAGTTTATGGCTAGAGATAATTGTGTTCCCATTACCTGCAGCATGGGATTAGGAACAGTGTGAGAGACTCACATATGAGTCTACAGGAGCTATAGCACATTGAAACATATCAGGTGATGGAGTAGTGCCCACAAACATGATCAGACTGACTTTCAAAACAATTTATTCTGCATCCCTTTTGCTAAACCAAAGTGAAAACTTTTCTATGTATAAAACCACATGATCTCATTTCAAATGACCCTGCACTCAAAAGTCTTCTTCTTAATTTCTGAGTCTATTCCCCTGTCTCATATAATCTATCCTTAAGGCTTCTAGTCTTTCCTAGATTTGCTACTTGTGTTCAGCAATGCACCTTGAAGCATTAAGTGCAGCAGGATAGATTCATTTCTTTCAGCAGCTGATTCAGAAATATGAATCAACCCAAATCCTTATGGAAGAGGTGGCTTCTGAAAAACCCCTCTCCTCTCCCTTGAGGTGTTGATGGAAAGCTTCCTGACTCATTTGTCGGCTTTGGCAGAGTCCTGAGCGAGGGTTGGATTTCCTGGGCTGTCAGCCATTCCTGGTCCTCAGAGGAACAGACAACCTGTTACAGGTGATCAATAGATGCCATTGCCTGCCCTGGTGTGTAAGGCTTTTCAAAAATAAACTCCCAGGAGGAGATTCAAGCCTGGGATGTAATCTTGACCACACTCAGTTGACATTCAGTGAGAAGCAGTTATGAAGGCGGAGTCTTCCTTCCAAATGTTTACAGCACATGTGCCTCAGGCAATGAAAAAAACACATGAAAAAGAGCTGTCCAATCCTTCCCTGTCACTTTTGCTTTTTTTGTACCAGTATCTCGGTATTCTTTTTTCCTCCTTTATACCTAGGGAAAGTGGAATTACCCCTGGACTGGAGTCATCATTTGGGCTGGTCCTTTAAAATTTTAGGTAGTCAGGAGAAGTCTATCTCTGACCTCAGTTGTACCTGGTTTTGGTGGTGTCAGAGCTGTGACAATAAGGCTGGAATTAATCCAGGAATAATGTCTGAATTATACAGATTAGTTGAGTTGCATGAAAGAGGAGCAACATTTATGTTCAAACTATCTTTGCAGTGAGTATCCAGTAGCAATATTCCTGGCTTTGAGAAAAGGCTTATATTTAAAATCCTCTGATCCTCAAAACCTGCATCAATGCTTGTGGAGCTGGCCAGTGACTCACTGGGACACTGAAAAACCCAAGGTTTCCTGAGGTCTCTTGCAACAAGTTTCTGTCTGTTCTTGCTGTATTACCTGGATCATTTTGCATGTCCCTCTACCATGTAGGCTTGGTATTCGGTCCTTAGACCAGGATAAATGTTCAGCTGAAGAAACAACCTTTTCAAGTATATCTAATCAAATATGTGTCCTCAGGCTTAAGGTTTTCCCTGGCTACAAATAACAAGGTTTACTTACCAGTAATTATCTGGGGCTTCTCGACAGTAAGTAGAGAGACAAAGGCACTTCTAAAGTTTTAATCTTATACATATTTTCTACAGCCTTTTTAGTATGCCATCCACATCCTGAAGATGCCCCTTTCTTTTAATGGAGTAGCTCTACAGAAGACGTGGATTTTGCTAATATCTGGAAATAGAGAGATAAGTCACAGCCAGAACAGACCTCATGCAAAGGAAGGATGACTTTGCTGGCCTTTGACTTTCCCACAAAAGATTTTCTGTTAGTTTGGAAGTGACCATGCACTATTTGACTGCGAGGGATTTTCCAAGGAATACAGTGGGTAGGTTAGAACAGAGATTCCTAATGCTCTTCTAAAAACTTCCACCCGAAATGGCATCCCAGTAAAGTCTCTGAGACCCAAACCTTTTCAGATCTGTGCATCTTTGTTTTTATGTCAAAACTCTGCTCAATGCTGCAGTGATTCTTTATGTTTATTATGATCAACTAATTTGCATTAATCAGGTTTTCTTTTTGGTATCAAAAGGGCTTCTGGCAGCAGCAGCAGTAATTATAGACACAAATAATTTTAATATTTATCTTATCTAACATCTGAGCATGTAGTTGGAGGGCACCCAGACACAGCAATGATGTTAAAGAAGCTTGAAATGCCATTGTATAGGTAAATAAACAAACACAAAAATATTTTGATTCTCAGCTACATAAAGTTAATGCTTCACACATCTTAAGGGGGTGTTATTTCATGGTGAAACATTGTTAAAGCTCTAAAATCAAGTCAGGACTACTGAGGCCTATTTTAACTTGTGCATTTAACCTGCTGCAATATTATGGTCATGTAGACACAAATCTATGAAGTGGCCCTTAAAAATAATATTTATTTTTCCTTGCCCACATTAGCTTTGACTTTATCTGGGATGGTGTCAGAGAGCTTTAGGCTCCAGTGCATAATTCTGTGAATTATTAGATTCTCATCTTTTTGTACCTCTGAAAAATGGAGCTAATTAGCTTCATGTCATCAAACATTGTGGAAGTGTTTGAGATGCAAAGTATTGTATCTCCTTCATTATGCAAGAATAACAATGCACTTCTGAGGGTGAGGTTAAAAGCTTCAAAGCTAAAAGAAAAGAGTCGCTGCCACAATAGTACCCACCCCATCCAACTCCAATCGGTGACCTCTGAAATGCCAAAAGCCCCTTTAAAATAAACCTACTATTGCAGTACTTTGTCACGGCAGGAACAAGGTGATGCTCTGAGAAATATTGTTTCCTAAGACTAAAATCCTGATCTTCCAAATCTGCAACCATGCCATGCATGGCTGTGCAAAAAAAATCAGTGATTGTTTCAGTTGTCAATCTTAAAAAAGTTAGATATCAATAACATGAAACATAATTTTGGCTACTAAAGAGTGTTAGATTATGGCACTGCATTGGGTTCTTCTCACAGGAGTTAAACTCCTGGTGAGTGAAATAAGTTTGTAGTCTCTCTGAAGCTGGGTTTTGTTTTCAAGTTAATTTTACTAAAAAAATAATATGTGAAAGGGATGGAGACTAATTTCAAAACTGAGCTTGAAGGTGACAGAAAAAAGCTATGGGAAAATTAATCCTCAAATATACAATTTCTACATTTTCAAAATATTTCTCTTTTGGAGATGTATTTGCTTTCACACTTAAAAAAACAAAACTTTTGAAATGCCATTTTATAAAAGCACTCTGCATAAAAAATGGACTTTAAAAGAAACCCAACCAGCCAACCAAAAAATATATTAATAAGGCACATTTTTGTGAAAATTTTAGGATCAAGCTGAACAAAAAATTTTGCTTTAACCTAAAAAACATTTAAAAATAATTCAGCACAAAATGAAAAATTCATGTTAACCATCTTTAATTTTTGGTATTTCATTTCAAAATGGAATCCTTCCAACAGGAGAGACATTTCTAGAAAAGGGTAATTTTTTCCACACCTAGGTTATTCTTGGACTTAATCTGCTCTTCCTGTGATCAATAATCAAGCTAGGCCAACACAGCCCGACTTCAGAAATCATTAACATGGATCGTGACATTTCACTGCTATTTTTAGGCGTCCTATAGAGATATCCAGGGGAAGAAAAGCTTTATTTTATCTGTGACTGACATGTTGAATTCAGCCATGAATGAGATCACACATTTCTGTCCAGGCAGAACCCTGAGCAATGATGGTGCCATGTAAAAAGAGCGCATGCATACACGGGCAGAGCGAGGAGCTGGGCTTCTTGATTGGGCATAAAAATCTAAAGGCTTTAAACTATGCAGCTATAAATTCAGCTGTCAAATAACTGTACCTCTTCACACTGGGTTTTTGGTATCAAGATTTGTAAGGCCATCTTGCCAGAAGAGCACTAAGATGTAGAGGACATAAAAGTTTTCTTCCTCTTCCT
>VWYI01013807.1:35784-49119 GCA_013399455.1 Anthoscopus minutus | reverse complement strand
AAGCAGGTTCTTTTCAAGGCAAGGAATCAGTCTCAAATGGTTCCAGAAACCTCATACTGAAGGGTAGGTATCTTGCCATGTTCATGGAATGTGTATTGTTTCACCTCTTTAGGGCAGGTTTTGGAAGGTTGCTAAAATATTGTGATACAACAGATTCTTCCAAGGCATCAGGCGCTGGTGGGGAAAGAGAAGTCAGCTGGCATGAGCCAAAGCTGTGTATTTTCACAAGTCCTTCAGCTGCTCACCCATAATCCAGGAATGTAGGGGTGTAAATCCCAATCTAATATCTTGGTTATGTTTGTTCTACCACTAATAATAGCTCCACCTACTAGACATGGGGCATAACTCGCTGACATTTGTAAGGCCATCTGTGTCTTACAAGTAAGACACAGTGTGAATCAAATGTTCTGTAACAAAAAAAGTGTTGACATTTCTAATTTTTGCTACCGGGAGTTTTGCCAGCCTGGAAATGGGGGTTCCTGACAAGAGAATCCCAGAAGAGAGCCCACAAAATTTTTCACACCTTGCTTTTTATCTCTCATTTCTAAAAAGACTAGTAAAAAAGAATAAATCACCTGAGAACATAGGCAGGCTGTGCCCAAAGTTTGATTTAAAAGGGGAACAACCCATCAGGTCAAGAGAAATGGTTAAGTGCAGCAGTGCTCAGTTACCTCTGCATGACCTTCCTTGCAAACATGGACGGGAGCCTTTCAGCAGTGCTGCAGATGTTGGATGACTCTGCTTGTGCTGTTGAAAGACAGGGGTGATAAATAGCATTTGAGCCACGTTCTCCCCTCCTTCAGGCAGAATTTGAGAATCTTAGGTATACAGCCTTGGGAGAGTGATTCATGAGGTACCACTCGCACCAGCTTCCTCCAAGGGAGAAAGCTGACACTTCCAGGACACTGACCTCAAGCCCATGTACATTTTATGTGTTTCAGCACCCTCAGGAAAACCACAATTAGACGTTGCCTCCCTGTATTTAACACTCTGAGACGAGCAAACAATACGGCTGGGGAACGAATGCTTGAAAAACAAATATCAGAGAGAAGAGAAAACCCCAACCAACTCTGACACCACTTGGGTGAATTTGAGCTTGTTTGAAAGTGAACTGAATACCTTTTTGCACCTCCCCACATGATCACCTTGCAGAAAAACAACACCTCAGCCAAAAAAAAAAAAAAAAAAAAAGGCAAACCCACACAGATTTTGCACTTTGTAGAGGCAAATCTGCCTTCGTTATACAGCTATGTCTGGCCAAGCTGCACCCACTCCTCATGCCTTCCCCTCCCGTGCAGCACACGAGCTCGAGACGTTGGCAGCTGAGTGTAGGCAGGATCTCAGATATCATGGCAATATAAATAAATAGAGAATGATGAGATAAAATATACAGGCAGATGGAGGTGCTGATAGTGAGATAGGCTGATAGGGTGGTCAGGGTTACTGTGCTTTAGCACATGCATAAACACGTGGGTTGTACCCCTTACCCTGGGGGCAAAATATCCAGCATCCAACATGACACACACGTGGCCATTCAGCCAAAAGTACTCCAAAGCCTTCAGGAAGAATAAACCTTACCTTGTATGGAACAATCAGAGCACTTGGTATTTAAAAAAAAAAAATATATATATATTTTTAATGGCATATATTCAGAAGTGGGACAGGCATGATTTGACCCCAA
The DNA here is from genome assembly GCA_013399455.1 of Anthoscopus minutus. Lineage (NCBI taxonomy): Eukaryota > Metazoa > Chordata > Aves > Passeriformes > Paridae > Anthoscopus > Anthoscopus minutus. The sequence continues at coordinate 47,438 of VWYI01013807.1, read as the reverse complement.
GGTTTCAAGTAAAAGATTAAACCCCTGAACACTCCAATATTTCCTGTAGCTATCTCCAGTTTTTTAGGTAGGCAAATATCCACTTACAATACTAGTTACTACGCTGAGAGATGCTTCTATTATGATAAATGTCCAAATGGCCATTGGACAAGTGATTTTTTTTGTTACATTTTCAAACAGTCATAGATTGGTTTGGGCTGGAAAGGTCCTTAAAGATCATTTAGTTCCAGTCTCCCTGCCCTGGGCAGGGATATTTCCACCAAACCAAGTTGATCCAAGCTCTGTCCAACCCAGCCTTGGACACTTCCAGGGATGGGGCTGCTACATCTCTGGGCAGCCCTTGCCAGTCTCACCACTCTCACAGTAAAGAATTTCTTCCTCCTAGTATGTAAACCTGCCCTCTCTCAATTTAAACCCATTGCCCCTTCTCCTATCACTCCATGCCTCTGTAAAAAGCTCCTCTTCAGCCCTTGTAGCCCCTTCAGGTATTAAAAGGTTGCAATAAAGTCACCCTGGACCCTCCTCCAGTCTGAACAAACTCAGTTGTCTAAATCTCATTATAGGAGAGGAGTTTCATCCCTCTAATCATCTCTGTGGCCTCGTCTGGCCCTTACTGCTATGAGAACTACCAGAGAAAATGCGAGGGGCATGGTCTGTAGATTTCTCTTGACACTTGACCAGCTTTTTGGTGTGCAGATGTTATTGTAGACCTGTACAAGCTCAGGGGTGAACTTGAATTCCTGCCTGAATTCCTTCCTCATGCTGCCTGTGAGCTCCTTCCCAAGGAAAATGGCCACAAAACACACCATGGTTCTGGTCTGGTTTGATACAGAGCCTGTTACTTTCTGGGTATTTTTGCCAGAGCACTGGTGATGATTTGGAACACTCTCTTGTTTCACACTCACTTACTGAATTCAGCTTTTGGTGACAAGCAATTAGCACTTTGCAATCTATGGTGTGGAGGGCAACCTATATGTTTTAATAAACAGAATATTTTTACCAGGGACTAAACACTGCTTGAATTTGCTAAATAAATTTGTCACCAGAATAAATAAGGGAAGTGTTTAAAAATCATGGCACATGGGTATTTTTAGGGTAAAATGCTTCCTTTATGAAAAATAACTGTTTGAAACTTTTTGCATTTTTCATTTCCAAATGTCATTTTCCTTGAAGGATTGACCTAATTTATATTAAAAGAAAGAGATAAGAAAGAAAACTTTTAAATTACTTCCAAATGATACTCAACATTTCATTTTCAGATGAAGAAAATGTTTTGAGCTGACTCAAATGATTTTTATTGTTGTTTGCATCATTAAAACCAAATGAAAACCTTGAGACTTCCCGTTTTGCTTTGCTTTGACTCTTGTAATTCTTTTCCTCTGTATTTATTATGTTTGGCCCTGCTGCTGGAAAATGCAGTAATTCTCTGAAGTGAATCACCACTGGTGACCTCTTTGAAAATAGTTTTGGTGATACACCTCAAATATCTCCAATCTTTCACATCTTTCCTCAGGTCTGAGCATTTGTTAATTAAGCATTGCCACAGAGTGCCAAGAGAAGAAAGCTATTAGAATAAAATGAATGCTGGATTTTATGTGACCCTTGTTGGAGATATCAGGACCATCATTTTTTCCAAGCAAGGAGTAAAACTGAAATTCTTGGAGTCTTTCCTTCTCAAACCACACTAGGTGATTCTGCATCACTGCTGGGGTTTTCTGTCCATGTAAAGTGGTCAAGAGTGCAGCCACAAGTAACTATGGCTAAGAAATTATGATTTTTTTTCTATGGAGAAATGACACTCTCCAAGCCACAGTGTTGCCTTGTCTGGGACATTTCACAGAGGGTAATCAGGCACTGGTGCAAAAAATAAAGAAAAAAACCCCAACAACCCAACTGAACTTTCTGTGGATGTGCAATGCAAACAAAACCACAGCTTTGCCTTCCCCACCCTTGCACCAAAACTATGTTGAGGTTTTGGAAAGTATATTCATATTTTCATTTTCACTCCTCCAAGGTAGGACAAGAAGCAGGATGTGCTGAAATACCACAAAGGGCTGCCTGGTCTAGCTAGGTTTCCAGCACGTTTTTGCAGAGCTCAGGATGGCTCTTGTTTGTGAGTGGGTTTGGAGGTGGGGCCCTTCCCGTGAGTTGAAACCTTCCCCCAGCCTCGCTGTCCTAGGTGTAAAGATTGAATCTTTGTTGTGTGTGACTGAGAATGGGTCTGGCTTATGGATACAAAGAGGGCAAAATAAAATCTTCATTCCTAAACTAGAATCTCAAAATCACAGAATATCCTGAGTTGGAAGGGACCAACAAGGATCATCAAATCTGACTCCTGGCTTTGCCCACAATAGCCCCAAGAACCCTGCCATGTGCCTGAGAACATTTTCCAAACACTCCTTATGATATGGCAGCCTTGGAGCCATGATCACTTCTCTGGGGAGACTATTCCAGTGCCCAAACACCCTCTGGATAAAGAACTAATGTTAGTTAAGCCCTGAACAAGTTTTTATTGAGGCTGCAAAAATTTCTGTTCTCATTGAAATCAAGGTAAATTTTACACCAATCTTAAAACAAAGCTGAGGCGAGCCAATAGATAGGGACCAACAGCAGAAGAGTCAGGGAGAAGAAACCAAGGTTATTTAATAGGAGAATTACAGTCTTTTATTTGCATTGTTTCTTTTCCCCAGCTCCAAGCTTTGCATAAGGCTGTCTTTGTTAAAACATTGTGTTAGGCTACGGTATTGGACTGGCAAAAAGGCCTTAATGCTGGGGTTTAATTCAGCACAAAAACAAGGTATAGTCACTTTAAATGAAAATCAAGGGTAGGCAGCCTCCTGAGAGCTTCAAAGTTTAAACAAATTACAAGAAGTATTTCTCAGGTGAAATTGGAAAGGATGCTCTGTGATGCAGAAGAGTGGCCATGAGCCCTCTGTGTTCACACCATCCTGGGTATTGTAAGATGCTTTCTTGTGAAATTGTTTGCCAAACCAGAAGTCCTAAATTGAAATGTGTTGACAGAAGGAATCTTACTACTTATTTATAATTTGAATACATCTTGAGGCAGGTTATGAGATGATGTGGGTAAGTCGTGATCCACCCTCCTTCTTTCCTCCCTGTGTCCTGGTGCTCATTCCAGCACAGGCCAGGGCTCTCAGGGCATTTGGCATTTTGGGTGCTGATGCTGAGCATCATCCCTTCTCCCTGTGCTTCAGAGGGGAGAGAGGGTGCTGGGAACTTGGCAGGATCAAGCCCTTCACCTCATGCAATCCTATGAACCCGAGGGAGCCCACACACGGATTTGTTCCATAACACATAACAAACAACCTCTTTTACTTAGAGGGAGGGAGATGAGCAGTTTGAGCAAATGATGCATTAAATCGGGGCTGCCAACTGCACCTTGATGTGAGTGCTTTATGCCAAGATCTGTCTATCTATCTATCTAATCTTTTATATTCCCAGCTCTTCCTGCTCATCTATCTATCCATCTCTCTCACTCCCTCCCTGTATGTATTTTCCTTATTTCAATCTCTTTCTGTCTATCTGTCAGTTAATCTATCTACTTATTTTGACGTCTGTCATCAGAATAACATCTGTTAGGGTGTTTTAACTGTGCTGGCAAAGGACATGTTATAATTCCCTTGACACAATTACAGCTTCAAGGAAGTCAGGCCCCAGTTTACCTTGACTGAAATAAAGTGAAAACAGCAGATGGGCAGCAGGTTTTATTGTCCAGTGGTCAGTCTGGAGACAGAGTATAGGGCTAGGATCTAGACCATGGTCTGCTGTGGGACTGTCTCCTTATAATGCCTCTTTTGCCCTCAAAAAGTTTTCCTTCACTTATTTTTTCTAATTTCTACACTCTCCAGGTCTTCTGTCAGCACCATAAACAGGTTTGTATTTTTTGTCCAGAAGACTGACCCATGGGCTCTTTGGCACATGCAGATGTAACACTTAGGGAGGGACATGATTTTGTGGGAATGGCAATAATTTGACTTGATGATTCTAAAGGTGTTTTCCAACCTACATGATTCTATGATCCCTAGGTGCTACTGAAAGGAAATGACTTGTGGTTTCCCCTCAACTCTGCTTTCACATGTGAAGGGTACCCTCCATTTCTCTTTAAGGGCATCAAGTGTGGAGCTATCATTCTGCACTTGCATTTGAATGTGGGTAATTGCTTATACTCTCTCATCTCCAAGTACCAAATTTTTTATTCTTTATTTATGTTTTGCTTTCTGTCATCTGAAAGCAGATGAATCTGACCCTTTCTTTTCTCCCCCCATCTCCTGTCTCTTTGTTGTCCCCATGTTTTCCTCTCTGTATATGGTAAAACACATGTTAAGCTTACTTGGATTGTGTTCCCATGTATTAATTTCTACAGCCTGCAGCGAGCCATGAAAACCTATATGAGCAGGGAAATAACAGTAGCTGTGCATTGGCTGGTAAAGGCAGAGGAAGAGTTTCAATGTACACAAGGAAATCGAACCTCTGATTTGCATAAGACTAGACTGTGCTAATTTGTTGACTGAATAGATAGATGAGGAACAAAAACATGCCTTAAAGCATGCATGGATAGTTACTGCAGAAACCAGTACCCAAAATGGGTCAGATCCAAAAAGGAAGCTGTCTGATTCCACTGCTTGCTGCTGCTGGAGCTGGTCTTGATCAAAGGGTGAATAAAAAGCAAATATTCATCTGCTCCATGAAACCATAGTCCTTGGGTTTGAAAGGCATCAGGGAGCCACCTGGCACAAAAGGATGCTCCAGAAGTGATGGTAAAACTGGAGATGTGTGTTGGATTATTCTAAGTTCCCGCAAAACCTAGGATCATTATTTTTTTTTCAGAGTTTGAAATCCATATAAATCTCCCCAGAGTTTGTCAGAGAAGTTTTGCTAGAGAAGCACAGAGAGAGACAGATGGGAACATGATCTCATTTCCTTTCCTTTCCCAGTGAAGTGCTTGCCACTCTTGCAGACAAAACTTAAATTTCTCAAGGGAAATGAAATCAATGGAAGTCTCTGGGACTTTTTGTTACCTATGAAAGAGACAGACTTTAGGTCTGTACTCAAGAAACATGATCATGTTCAGCAGTGGACAGAGAGAGACTTGATATTAGCCATCACATGAATGTACCCATACTTATGACACATGTAAGTGTGTATAAGAGTGCATTTATATGTGTGTAAAATATATTATCTATAAATCCAGCTGAGTAGGTTTTCCATGTCAAATGAATACCTGGGATCCCCAGGATCAGACAGTTTGACGAAACACACTTTTGCTAAGCATTTGCTATTTTCTCCACCAATTTTATTTATTTAACTAACAATAAAGAGTGATCTCTGAGCAAGAAAGAAAATAATCATTTCTCGATGCGAAAAAGCTCTGAAATAATAAATGCCAAGAGCTCACTGAGATGAAAGTTCTGAGGTGGTTGTTCTGGAGGAAGGGAAGCTGCTTTGTGGAAGTGCAATAATATTTTCCTTGCCTTAAGACTATGAAGGCTTTTCTGTTCAAGCTTTCCCCTGGAGCTTTTGCAGGATACGGCCGTGTTATTGCACCTTTGATAGCGCACAGCCGGGTGATAGCTGCACTAGCAGGTGTGTTAGGGGCTGCAACAAAACTTTACAGTCAGGGCTTGTTTTCAGGAATCCCTTTGATTATGTCTTTAATTATGTTTGATTTATGTATGGTGAGGTGGCAAGAGACCATAGCAAACTTGCAGCAAACCTGTCCCTGTAGAGGAGGTCCTGGGTGGCTCAGAGGCCATGCAGTGTTTATAGCTGGAGGTTATGTGAGCCCCCCAGGTTGCTGAGCTGGGTATCTGTGAAGGCAGTTGCTTTTCCTGCCTGCCTTTGGCTTGCTGCTGGATGAAGACACTGGTCATGGTCCTTCCAGCGTTACTGAAAGCTGTCTGAAGACCTTCAGATGGAGGTGTTCACCTCCCTGGTGTTCACAGGGATCACTTAACCTCTCTCTATGTAGACAGCAGAATGTAAGGAAGGATAATATTTTCCTAAAAAAAATAAAAGAAGGAGAAAATAATATGAGAAGGAACTTCATGGGTGAGGGAAGTGAATCCTTCACTCCTTGAGGTGTCTGAAGACAGCTCATCTCTTTACAGGTTGGTATTTGTCAGTGCTTCTTAAAATCTCCTCTTTCAATGATTAATACACTTACCATTAGAAATAATTTCTCTTGTCTTGTCTGATGTCTCCTAGGAAAAACAGAATACTTCATAGTATACCTAAACCACCAATTACTTATTAGTTACAGTGCAACCCCAGGAGATCACAAGTTGCCCCTCGGGCAAGCAACCATTACCCATTATGGAAAATAATGATCTGACTTTTGGATAACTGAAAAGGGGAGGATTATAAGCAAGGAGCTTGATTTGTCAGGGAACTGCCAACCATTTCTTAGCTGAGAATCACAGAGAAGGTATCTCCTTTGCTGGCAAACCGCAAGGCAAAAATATGCAGCTATCAAAGGGGTTCATGAACCTGGATACCTCCTGGGGCTGCTGCTTTTCCACTGGGCACTGGCAGCCCTCTGACCCCCTACCCTATGGAATATCCAATGAGACCAGCGAGAGATGAGCTCTGAATGTGAGTGTAGGCCAAGTGAGGACTTGTATCTCCAATGGGAAGAACTATAAAAATCTTGCTGTGTCAACAGGTCGAAGAGTGCTGCTTTTGACTCTTCATAAACCTTTACCAAATTCATTAGCTATGTACCAAAAACTAACAGGCATCTTTGCCATTGCAGACCCATTATATCCATGAGACACAAGTGTCTGTTTTATAAGTGACCTTCCACATGATCACATTCTGTATATCCTCTCTGCCCAGGAATTTCCAAGGAGAGGAGATCTGTCCATCTGTTTTCCTCCTGGATGTGGTAGTGTGTGTTGTCCTCTTTCCCAGGATGTGAATGTGTGCAGTGGGAAAATGCAAATTGACTGATTTTGGTACATTGATATCCTGTTGACAGTCTTTGGGATTCTTCAAAATAATTCCTTAATTAACTACTGCACTAATGAACATAATGGGGTTCAGTAAATTAGTTACCCCTTTTGTAGCATGTTCTTCAAGATTCCCTTCCAGGCCCTAGAAAAATCCTAGATGACTCTGGATGGGAACCTACGTCTCTGCATGGTCTGTTCCTGATTGAAGCGGGTCCCTTTCAGGGAGCCTGAATCTGATTAAACTATTTCTTCACAAGATTTTATGCACACCTTTCCACTTCAAGGGAATTGTTTATTCTTCTTTGGGTGCTTCTTCTCTTCTTTTCTCAGTCTTTCCTCAGGAAGATTCTAGCAGGAAAGCTACTACTGAACTCAATGTGCAAGCTAAGTGGCTGTATATTTAGGGGAGTGTTTGGAGTAGGAATATTGGGGGATAATTAGCCTCACCACTGAATACCTGTCTCAGGATTTTGTTGCAAAGCTGTATCTGTGTTCAATGAATGTGCAGGAGGCAATGAGTTCATATGGCTCTGGCATCCACCTACTCCATGCCATAACACTCTAGGAAGCCTCAGTGTGTGAAATGCCCAAATATCTGAGATCCTGCTTCACCTTTTCTCCAAAAACGTTCTGCTGACTCCAGCCTTCCCCAGGCTCTTGCTACAGTACCCAGTTTGGCAGAGTCCTGCAAGCCATTTCTTACGTTCTAATGACTGCACAGCTCTCATTTTGAAGGCTCCTCAGTGTTTGCTTCAGGTATGCCAAAAAGAGAGGGTGCGGTGCAGGCTTTGGTGAGCTGGCACCCTCTGACTTGAGTCAGTACTTTCAAGCCCTCATTTTTGCAGATGGTGGAACCCGGAGCACTGGCTTTGCTCCTGGTCTTTTTTCTCCTTCCTCTCTTCCTTCAGGAGGCTGGTGCATGAGGGCAGAGGATGCTGATGGGACCCTTTGGGATGATGATCATCTTGGTGACATGAATGAGGAAAAGGAAACAACACCCACATGGCAAGAACAACCCAGTGCTCGTCACAGCATTGGGATGGCCACTGGGCCGTGCAAGGCCCTCATCTCTGAGAGGACACTGTGGGTTTGAATTGTACCCACTTTGCAAGCATGTCATGGTAACTAGAGCTGTCCATACGTGTGCGGGGTTATCTTTGGCAATGCAGAATGTGAAACAAGCAGCACTGAGAGGATACAACGTCACATTTATATATATTCTAATAACTAATGATGGAGCCTTCTTTGCTGTGAGACCTTAGGGGCTGTGGAGCAGTTATAATAGAAAAGTGGGGACTGTATCATATAGAGTATTTAAGACCTTGTTGGATTGCCTTACCCAACCTGCCTTTTCCTTCTTTGCAACATTTCCTCACCTGAGATCACCCAGCTCCTGGTGACAATAGATGTGGAAGCCATGCAGCCTGGCCTCCAACCAAGGTGGGATTCTTCCATCTGCCCTGCCTCTACCACACATGACAAAGAGACTGCTGTTAGTTCACAATCATTTCCCCCACTCCTGATTTTTTAATCCTGAAGTAAACATGCTGCAGCCACAGGACGGGTGATATGCAGACACCGGGCCAGGGCTGGCTTCCACCATGGTGGTAGGAATGGGAATTCCACTGCAGGCTAAGGGGAAGGGAGAGCCCTCCAAGCTAACGTGATGTGGGAGGTCTAATTCCTACCATCACAAGTCTGATTTGTAGGCAACAGATTATTTCACTGGCTTTCACGATGGTTTTTATATCTTAGGATTTTTTTTAGTGTTTTTTTTTTTACATGAAAGCAGGAGTGTGTGGATTTTGCAGGTAAATTATAATGAAAGCTGATGGGTGCTTGTGTAGGCTTGCAGAGGGTTTGTGCACAGAAAGCAAGCAGGGGCTGGAGGGAATAGCTGAGTGCCCAGGGAAGGTTTAATTAGCATATAGTGAAAAATCTAAAGGTTGTACTGAGCCCCAATTCGGTGAAAGACAAAAACTCACTGTTCTCAGAACATACCTCAGCAGCAAGCTCTGTTGCACCTGATGCAATGCTTCCCTCCCTCTTGGGCCACCCACTTCCAAGACATGATTATGCAGTGAGAAAGGAGCAGCACTTTGCACTTTCTGTTATCATGGTCCTTCTTAATTATACATGCGTAAGTGTTCAAACATGGCCACAATGAGCATGGTACACATCCAGGGGAAGTGAGATTCATCTGAGAATCTCCTACTGCTTGGCAAGCATTTATTAACGCAGCCTCCCAACACCCCCGTGAGGAAAAATGTGTCGAAACCCATTTTCGGTACTAATTTAAAAAAACAACAAACTTAAGCAAGCAAAGTGATTTGCTCAACGCCAAAGAGCAGGTTGGTGTGAAAGAGCTTGCCTTAAAAATCCAGAATAAGGGATTTTGCCCTTTGTCTCTTCAAATGAGGCAGTGTTCCCACGTTGCTTTGTGTTTTTACAGAAACTACAACAGGGGGGTCCCGGTTCGTGACTCAGGGGCTTGGTTCCAATCCAGAGAGCCATGTTTCCATGATTACTCCTGCTTTATGTAAAATGGCCCTTGTACAGGCTCATCTTGCTGAGCTTTTTGGCGCTGTTCCTGGGCCTGACTGCTACCATAGTGTAGGACTGCAGGATCACATTTCCATTTTGTAAGGAGACACGCTTTCTCAGGATGTGTGGAAGCCTGCTTAATTTCAATAAGAAGTCTGCTTGAAACAGAAATGCTAGCCTAGATCTAGTGAATTATTATTATTATTATTATTATTGTTATTATTATTATTAGTAATTGTAGTAGTGCGTCAAATCCCTAATCAGCAATCAGATCTCTTGTGCTAGGAAAAAACAATTTAATGATCCCAGGTCTAGATCCACCAGCGCTTAACTTCTAATTATGCACTAACACACCTGAGTTTTATTGGGAAGCCATAAGCTGGGAACAAAACTGGCTTTGCAGACCTTGGCTGACATCTCTGCAGTGCAGCACCCTTCCTCGGCACCCCAGAGGAAAGCTGCTCTCCGTGCGAGGAGAAGCTCTCCGTGCGAGAACCGGCCATCCCATGCGTGCTTCATATTGCAGGATCAAGGCTTCCGGTAATGACAAGGCTCGGCATGGGGTGAGACCTACAAAGACAGGGAGAAGGAGGTGCCGAGGGTGCCTTGTGATTATGTGGTTGGCGTGTGTTTCTCCACCATGCAAGGAAAAGGGAAAGAAAACCAGCTAGACTACAACAAGCATTGCTGTGCAGCATCCAGACTGCAGCCTCAGTCATGGCCTCACTTGGAAAACCCTGCAAAGTTTTATTAACATCTGGTCCTCCATGAACAGTGATATTTTATGCGAAGAAACTCAGTTTCACCTCTGAATTCTACTCTATTCTTTTTTGTGTGTATGCTGATTCTGTCCTTTTTCTTCCTCTTTTTTTGGTGGTTGCCTAGTAGCTCACAGTTGCATTCTGCCTTATCAGATTGTGCCTAGTTACAATCTTTCTCTCTGTGCCGAGGGCAACCCACCATAAGAGCATATGGAATATTTTAGTGTGCATTGTTGGGTTTTTTCTCCTCCTATTTTTTTTTAATTTTTAAATAGACTTCGGTTTTATTCCCAGCATAATTTTGTTGCCATTATGATTGTCTTTTGTCTCTGATAAAGGCTGACATCCATGGCCTGGGAGCTATCAAAAGAATCAGGTGCACTGAGGAAGATGGGAGGGTTTGATGGCTTTGGGGCTCTCTTCAGTTTTAAAAAACCCAACCCCTCAAGCCCTGCATTCTGAGCAGGATTCAACTCTTCTTCCTTCGGACATCTGACTGAAAAACCTGTGTTTGGTTCATGCAACATCCAAATTGCCTTTCCGAGGTGCCTACATTTCTCCTGAGAGTAGAGTAAGCCTCCAAAACACGGCCTCTGAAATTCAGGCTATGCCATAGGCACAACAAAAAACCACACATGTAGCATGCTCTTCCAGTTTTGTTTTGCCACGCTGGCTTTGCTGCATGGGACAAAAAGGGAAAGTCAGTGACACCTCTAGACTCTTCCTTAAGCAGTGACAAAGGAAAACGTGCTGCTTTTGGCACAGCATGACACACAGCTAAATGAGGGCTGACTGTCACTGGGCTCTTGGCAAAGTCTGGTCTTCCATGTGGATGCAGACCAGCGTTTCACACCTGGGGTGTGATCAAGGGGGAGTTGGTCATGTTGCTTTCCATAAGCTTCCTTTCTGATGGAAATTTGGCTCATGAGACGATGCTGTGTGGCGGGATGTGTGTGCGTGTCTGTGTGTCTGTCTGCCCTGTAACTCTGGAAGCCATTAGCCAAATTCAATCACATTTGATAGCAGGGCTGTAGATTTAAAGATATGCAGCTCCTGTAAGCTGCTGGAAAACAGTACAGTATTGGAGCTGAAGATTTTGTTGAAAGACAATAATGTTAGATCCATCCTATTTAGTCATTAGAAAATCCATACAGGAATATTTTTAACGCCCGACCTGTAGGAACAGCTTTAATCAGTTTATATCCTATCAGAGACCACAGAAATCACTGCCTGCTTCTGTTTTCTCTGTGGCATCTAATAAGTCACAAACACAGGCATAAGCTTTCTTCTTTATCTCTTCTCTTCTCTTCTCTTCTCTTCTCTTCTCTTCTCTTCTCTTCTCTTCTCTTCTCTTCTCTTCTCTTCTCTTCTCTTCTCT
>VWYI01013807.1:3697-35371 GCA_013399455.1 Anthoscopus minutus | reverse complement strand
TTCTCTTCCTCTTCTCTTTCTCTTCTCTTTCTCTTTCTCTTCTCTTCCCCTCTCCCGCTTTCTCTTTCTCTCTCCCCCTTAGTATCTCTCTTTCTCTCTCTTTTTCCCTAATAAGGGAGCTCCTGCTGCAACCTTAGTGCTATCCTGTTAGAAGTCAACCAACTAGCAGATATAAATCACTTGGACACGAGCTCCATGAGACCTGCTGTCCACCTACTATTTTTTCCTCTCTTCTTATGCTCGGAAAGGGAGTTCCAGAAGGCGTAAGAAACACTTATTAGCTTATTATTTGAGGTAAATCTAATCAGCAGGTGATCTGTCATAATGACATTTCTCTGAATATAAGAGGAGAAAAAGCCTGGGGACATGACAGTGATAAGTTTCCCACCCAAGACAAACCAAGGTGAGCCCTGTTGGGTCAGAGTGTGACTGATCACTGTGGTTGTGCCCTGTCGCATATCTTGCAAGGAAGCTCCCATCTTCTCGTGGGTAGGTTAGTACAGTTTCTCATTATTAATTTGGCTCTGTAGGTGTGCCAGGCCCTTTCCAGACTAATTAAATAAAAGGTCTCTGCCCCAAGGAACTAACCCAGCAAGGGATGACAATAAACAACAAGAGGAAGAGGGTTACGCAAGTGAAAGATCATGAGATACATCTCATGCTGTACCAGTATGTTGGGCCAAATCCTCAAGTAATTACATAAAGCCCAATTTTGCCAAGTTGTTCATTGTTAAGTTGCTCCACCCTCATGTAAGAAATCCTATTGAATTCACTTAATGAGAAAAAATACACATCTATACTGAGAGGGGAATGATCACACCTGCAGCCCAAGAAAGTGGATCTGATTGTGGGGAAAGGTTTATGAGGAGATAAAGAGTACAGCTGAACTTTAAGGTGTTATCTGGGTGATACATGGATATTTAGTTTTATTAAGCACTGCAACAAGGTGGAACAACGCACTCGGATTCCCTTGACATTAATTATTTTCAGATTCAGTCATTATGATTGGATGCTATAAGGCACTTAGGAATCAATGGGAGACAAGTGGCCTTGAGAATCTAGCTTCATATCTTTAAAACTGGATCTTCTGCATCAGCTATCAATTCCCATCTCTCGCTCAGAAAGACCTTGTCTGAGAAGTTCCCTCCTTCCTGAAGCCGCAATGACTCACACTTAGAGTTGACATTCAAGGAACAAAGATGTCTTCAGCATCTATCTTGATGTTCATTTGGGCCAAGATGGCAAGTCCCAATCTGCTTTGCTTTGAGCTGGGAGAGAGAGGGGCTGATGTTATAAAGATCAAAGCAGGTCCAGACTCCCCTGATGATATTCCACTTAAATGTAGGCTTTGGGGATAATTCCTAGCTTTAGTTTCAGGAAAATTTCCTACCTTTTAGCTGTGAGTTTTGGTCTTTCAAGGAAGCAAGTGCTCCTGTATGAAAGGAATCTAGGTCTATGGCAAATAACATCTCTGGTGTTGGGAGACCTTTTTTTTTTGTCTACTGGATCTAGGCCATAGACAGCTGAAACACAATTCCGAGAAGTGGGCAAACAACTGCAGGGAGGGAATAGTTGGGAGTGGGACTGTGTTCAGGTACGTAGGTTGAAGGCAAAGGAAACTTTGTGTATGTTGGCTCGGAAACCATGTGAGGTAGAGGGTGGTACAGAGAAAAACTCAGACGGTAGCTCACCTCCCTCTTCCCTGGGGGCAAATGCCTTATTTTCAGTTAGGAATGGATACATAATAAAGGAGCCAGTTGCCGTCATGATGCAGAACCTGGCAGCGCCTGTTTCAGAATGCTGGCTTAAGCATAAACAATACCACATGGGAACAGGGAGAATGATGATGGACCTAAAATTTATTAAACTACTTGCAGAGCACACATTTTGCTGTTTTGTGACAATCAGGGCTCTCACAGAGCTTCCTGAGGCCCATGCACTCCCAGGGGACTTTCTGCCCTCAATGAGCAGGATGCTAAGACTGTTCCCTTTTGGACAAGGGAAGCTCATAGAGAAGAAGGGGCAGGACATGAGGGATCCTATCAAGAACTTCCAGCTGCTGTGGTACCCTGTGAACACTAGAGCCTTGCATTTGTCAGTCCACTGTCACCACTTGTCCAGCTCCTGACCAATGCTGCCCAGACAATCCAGCCCTGGCAGGGTATAGATACACATCCCAGGAAGCACAGATGGATGTCTGCTCAGCACCCTCAGGGACTTGAGTTACCCCAGGCTCCTGTTTGTGCTGCCTGTCAGAAATGAAATAACCAGGCAGGGGACTCGAGAGGGAAACTGATACAGAACAGTTAATACAACACCGGTTCCTTACACTGAGGATGAGCCAGTCACTTCTGAGCAATGTAAGAAATCCACTCCAGCTGAAAAGCGTATGTTTCTTTTCTCTTTACAGCAAAGCTCCCATTTCAGGCACAGGTATTATTTGTTTCTCAAAATCCCCTTTCCTTGTGTTTGCTTCGCTGACCTGATCATCTGAGAGCCCTGAGAGTGGTAGTTATCCCTTCCTACTATTGTTTGCTCCCAAGACCAGTTTGGAAGTGCTGCGTGCATGTGTGTTTGCTTTGTTTCTCTTGCTAGTTGTTTTTTCCTTTTCTTTTCTTGGGGCTTAGATGTACACAAATACAACAAAGAAATCAGAAGCAGGAGGACTGTGGCATGCAAATCTGTCAGTGTGTTATTCGGTTAGTGTATTGTTACAAGTGAAACACCATCAGCCTGGTGAGAAAGAGGAAGTGCCAGGTGCTAAAAGGACAACCAGACAGTTTTTGGTGTAGCACACCAGACAGGTTTTTCTGTCTTCAAGAAGTTTACTTGTTCTTTCTCACATACAGATGAGTAAAACTGGAGGGCATCTCTTGATTCTCCAAATTGTATCTCTTTCTTTTAAACTCTTCCATGAGCTGAAAATGGTTCATGTGGAAGGAAGTTTCTTGGTGTTTTTGCTGTCATTGCACTAACTGGAAGTTATTCAGGTCTTTCACCCTGGTCTTTCTTCCACCAGCATGTGTTTATTTAGTTTCAGTTTATGCCATTTGTTGAGTTCATGCTGTCTTTTAGTTTAAATAGATCCTTTTCCTTCTCTCTATCTGCTCTCCTGATGTATTTATATATAAATCAGCAGTGTTGTCCCAGTCCTTGCTTTGTTCAGCTAAACAAGCCAAGATGTATCTATTTTTTTTTTGTGTCATGGGTTCACCATTTTCTGACACAGCACTGTAGCTTTGTACTGTGAGTTTATCTCTCATAAATACAGGTAATTAGGATCTGTTTTGTTGCTTTGGAGGTTGTCCTCCATGTGTTTTGTGCAGATCAAGACAGAAATTCCCCTCTCCTTATGGGAAATACTTTATGAGGCACATTTTTGGTAGCCATGTCACTTGTGCTCTTTTAATGCTTGATCCAATTCTGTTTAGCACTCTATGAATGATCTGCATGAGGGGGTGGAGTGCATCCTCAGTAAGTTCACAGACGAAACTAAGTTGGGTGGGAGTGTTGGTCAGCTGGAGGGTGGGAAGGCTCTGCAGAGGGATCTGGACAAGCTGGATCCATGGGCTGAGACAACTGGATGAGGTCCAACAAGGCAAAGTGGCATGTCCTGCCCTTGGGTCACAACAACCTCTTGCAGTGCTACATGCTTAGGGAAGAGTGTCCTGGAGATGTTGGTTGACACCTGGATGAGCCAGCTGTGCCCAGGTGGCCAAGAAGGCCAATGACATCCTGGCTTGGATCAGCAGTGGCCAGCAGAACCAAGGCAGTGATTGTCCCCCCAAACTCCACACTGGTGAGGAGGACACACCTCAAATCCTTTGGTCAGTTTTGGACTCCTGGATTAGATAAACTTTAAAGGTCTCTTCAAAGATAAACTACTCTATAAGCCTACAAAGAAAGACATTGAGGTGCTGGAGCCTGTCCAGAGAAGGAAAAATAAGCTGGTGAAGGGTCCATAGAGTAAGTCAGATAAGGAGCAGCTAAAAAAACTGAGGTTGTTTAGTCTGGTAAAAAGGAGGATTAAGGGGCACCTTACTGCCTTCTATAACTACCTGGAAGGAGGCTGTAGTGAGGTGGGGGTTGATTTTTCTCCTAAATAACAAGTGACAGGACAAGAGAAAATGGCCTCAAGCCGTGCCAGTGAAGGTTTACATTGAATATGAGGAAAAATGTCTCCACCAGTGTGTTCAGCATTTGAATAGTTTGCCCAGGCAAGCAGTGGAGTCACCATTCCTGGATGAATTGAAAAGAAATGTAGATGGGGATATGATTTAGTGGTGGCCTTGGTAGTGCTGGGTTGATGGTTGGACTCAGTGATGAGTCTAAAAGGTCTCTTCCAAACAAAATGATTCTATGATTCTATAATCCATGCATCCCACTTTTCAGAAATAAATTCAGTCCCCCAAACTGATTTCTGAAGAACTGCAGCCATAACTTCCTTCCAGCTCAGTACTTCCTCTCTCAATAGCACTTGTTGAAATTTCTGATGTAGTGGCTCCCCTTTCCATCATAAAATTCCTCTCCTGATCTTCATATTCTACCACTCAATATGAGGTACCATATCAAAGGTGGCCAAGAAGTCCAGAGAGATTTTCTGCTACATTTTCTTCATCAGAAAATCAGTGATCTGTCAAAGCAAATCATTAGGTCAGTTGAGAATGATCTATCTTTTCTAAAACATGTGTTTTATTGCAATTTTCATTTGTGTCCATGCCTTTAATTATTCTTCATTGCTGAATGTGTTCCATAATCTGACTTATTGCTGATGCCAGCCCACATCTTCTGGTCTAACTCCTTCAGCTCAGGACTTTGTAGACTTTTAAAGTTATTCACAGTTAGATTTTATGCCTATATTTATATAAGTAAATAAAATGGGTTCATTCTCTGATCCCAAAAATCATGGCAGGGCATGGCTTGAGACAGTACACCTACACTTTAAAATCCAGCTTCCCATCAAAAAAAGTTGTCCCATGGGTACTCTCTTCTGGGAATAATGCACATGATATCTTCTCAACCATGCCTCAGCATGTCAGGTGCCACAGGACAAAACTAGGGACAGAGCTAAGAGTGGGGCAATCACATGCCCTAGCCTTGTTTAATATGCTAGTTTAGGCAAAACTAATGATTCTTTGTGCCTTTTCTCAGACCTCTGCAGGAAGATTGTTTAGTTTCCCCTTGAGCCAATGGCAATTTCAAGAAAATGCTTCATACTCCCATCCCTCTTTTCTATTAGCCTTTATGCCTCTAAGCCTGTGTTCAGCATTCCCATCCCTTACTGGAAACTTTTGTGATTTGTTTGAATTTCTTTTGCAAATTCTAAATGGATTTGACTTGTGGCAATTCTTCTGCTCGATGCCTTTGTTTCAGCCATCATATTTGAGCCATTAAAAATTTCAGTGTCTAGTTTGGAATGGGGGCAAACCTGTGTCTCACCAGAGTCTATGGATTTCCTGAAGCACTCATCTCCATTCTGATCCCTTAGAAACTGGGGAAGAAAAGTCTCATCCTATATTTAAACAACCCTCTCTTTATCTGCTCACTCTTATTGTCCCTACAGTGAACTACTAACAAGAAAATGGAATATTTTAGGTGAGGTCTTTGATCCAGAGGCAGCTTTTTTGGGTCAATGATGATCTTCACTGGCTGGTACCTGTGCCTGCCACTTTCCCTGGAGACCCAAGAAGAGAAAGGCTTGACGCCATATTTTTCCTACAGAAGTCAGACACAAACAGGATTTTGGCTCTCATGCACAGATTTTTTTCCTCCCCACCCCTGTGACGTGAAGCATAAGGCTGCACATTTCAGCTACTTTTTGGATAGAGGCAATAATTTCTTAATTTGCCCTGAAGGGGCACGCGCATAAATGGGGAGGAAAAAATTAAGAGCTTGTGGAATTGATTGGAGGAGAGATGCATCTTGTTCAAACTAGAAGTGAAAATATATTCCAAAGGAGAAATCATTAGCATTTTCATTAAATGCCAAAGAGTGTGACTATTAGACCTACCTCAGGCAACCCTGAGGTTGAAAACTTTTCAACAAGACTTAATTGATCCAGATGGATTGAGGTTGTTTTTGTTTTTACCCCTTCCACCCTTCTACCCCCTGCTTACATCTCTGTACTCCATCACCTGTGAGAAAACCCCAAACCGAACCAAATTAAAATAAATAAACAATGCCTTCAGCCCACGCCCTGGAATGAAAACTGCAGTGTAATATGAAATGTGTCCTGATCATCTTGTTACGGAGCCTGGTGACTCACCAACTGCTACAATTGGGGTTAGATAAAATAAAGGGATTATAATTAAGGAGGCAGCAGGAGGATGTTAACTGGGCAGTCAGAGAGGGAGGCAGGCCCATTACAGACCCGGCTGTGCTGGGAGCCCTGCCAGGGATGTGTGGACACACGGCTTGGCTGCGGGATTTGCAGCAGAGGGTCTGCTGAAAAAGACATAACAGGGCCCAGCTTGGCTGAGCTGCTCCAGCATATTGTGAGGAGGGGGATCTCCAGCTCCTGTTTGGTCCTCTGTAGGTATCCCCCAAAAATGCACAGTTCCCAGCTTCTGTGAAGATGGGTGGTGAAGGGCTCTCCTGCCAGTCCTGGTTAAGGGGAGTCATAGAAACATTTCTTGAGTTGTTGAGGATTTGGTATTATTTCTGATCCTGAACCTTGATGTAAGGCTCTCTTTCCCTTGAGAAATTTGAATCAGCCCTCTGGACCCAGCAGAAACTCACCACTGATAACTGTAAGTAAGGCCAGTGCAGGCACATCCTCCATGGCAGTGGGGAATAAGGTTACTACTGATGGGGAAGAAGACAACAGCTTGGTGGCACATGACTCTTAGGGTTAGACTACATGCTTGGCACAAAGGGAGTATTATTTTAACCTGTTGGATACAATATCATTGCAGTAAGTAGGCAGGCTGGGCCTTCCAACACTTACCATAGCAATAGGAATATTCTTTCTTCATGTTCTCAGTTTTTTGGTTCTTGGATTCCTGAAGAAAAATGACTGCAGAAATAATTCTGTTAAAGTCTCCCGTGTACTTCCCATCTTACTTCCAGCAGCCTGAGTGAGCTGGCCTCAAAGTCCCAAAGCCAGGTGGACGGTATGATGGTGTTCCATGTGACAGCATGCCAGAGCAGGGCCACAAATTATCTATGGCCAGTGCAAATGCTTCTTATGTAAGCCATTTGCCTGGGTGCAAACCACCTGATGCTTCAGTTTGGGATGGCTTAATACCTCCAGTAATTATCCAAAGGAGCCCTGAACACTCTCATGATTAAATATCAGGTTAGAACTGGACCTGAGATGAAATCTGTGAAAATGCAGTCATGTTTGGAAAGGGTTGCAGAAGTCATCCAGGGCTGTGACTGTGGTATCAGAGTTTCTTGGAAGGAAAAGTGCGATGATTTCTCTAGTGAAAACAATGGCAGTTTTGGTAAGATGTTCTGTATTATTCTCCAGGTTGGAGTTTTACCAGGACATAGGAATTTAAGTGCCTGAATGCAATGCTTCACTGATGAAATTGATAGCTGGCTGAGCCTGAAGCTTGCTCCAAAACTTCACCCTGGATTCAGCCACATGTGACTCTGTTTCCTCATGCTCCTCTGTCTATCAGCATTTGCCTGTTGTCACTCATCTGTCACTTACACTAGGGATGCCCTGGGGCTGGTATCCCCTCTTTGTTCAGGGCTTGTGCAGCCTCTTGCACAATGAGCCCTGTGGTAACACGGCCAAACAATTGCTAAGGGTGAAAGATCGCCAGGTTACAGATGGCAAAACCAGTCCTCAGGACTGGCTGTCTAATAGAATAACAACAACAAATTCATAATAGTAATGGCAGGAGTAATGAATAGTTATATTCAAATGTTAGCTAGCTGGAGCTCGCCACTCGCTTCTTCTGCAGTTACAATAAAATTTATTCTCCTTGCTGAACATGTATTTGCCTGCATTGCCAATGTGCTAATTCTGCTCCTCACAGTTTTTCTATTTGCTTTGCTGTATCTTTCTCAATTAAAAGAAAAAAAAAAAAGAAGAAGAAATAAAAATCAAATCACATGGCATCAAAGAGCTACATCAGGAGGTCATTGCATCAAATGCTGCCGCTAGTTTAATAAAGGAACTGACTAATATACTCATTAGTGGTGCTCGTTGCTGATGCCCGATCAGATAATGAAATTGAAATATCATGTTTTAGGGTGTAATCAGGATCCCTGCAGGTGCTGGGATGGAATTGCCCCATAGGTACAGCATTACACAGTTAACTAGGTGTGTTACTTGACAGGGTGTTTCAGCTTCCCAAGCCTGCGGGTAGGAAGAGATGAGCAGGACTGTCAGCACAGCTACTGAGGATGGGGAATTGGGTTGGAAACAAGGGAAAAAAGCTGAGGTGACCTGGGTTAAAGTGGATTGAAGCAGCTGGGAGCAAATAGCAAGCGTCAAGGCACCTAGGGGACCAGCTGGGACCAGGTGGATGTGTGGAGATGAGTGCTGGCCCTCTGGGAGGACACGCCACGCTGCCTGCAGATGAGGAGCTCCTTGTGTTCACTGGGTGCTGGTGGGTGTGTGCAGATAAAGGCACTGAAGCAGGACTCCTGGGAACATGAAAGGCTTCACTGGCTCCCTGCATTTAAAAACTAGAGAAGAAAAGACCAGTGTGGATGCAAAATGCCCAGGCTTGGAATTGGAGCTGGGGGTTCCTGCTAGACCACCCCTGAGTAGTGGCACCAGGCTGCTTTTATCCCTGGCTCTTGGTTGCAAAGCCCTTGGTTAGCAGGCAGTAGCAAGAAGGGATGGTCCCTGGGTCTACAGTGTCACCTACACAAGACTTTTAATCCCCAGAGTGCCAGAGAAGGTGCAATAGCAGTCTCACTGTCCAGGGATGACAGACAAGCATGTCACAAGTCTTGCTCCAGCTTTCTCTTCCCCAACTTAAACATTTGTCTTCTAAGTTTTCCACTAAGTGACTAAGTCCACAGGGTTTGAAGCACTTTTTTTTAAATTGCATATTGCATTTTTTTAAATAGAAAAAATGAAAACACATAAAATTTTTTCAAACCCAGCCCCAGTCTAATCAATGCTACCAGACTTTGGGTAAACCGGGCTGAATGACAAGACTTTTCCAGAGGAATTTGTTCTGTATGGAAGTTAACTTTAAACACTTTTCTTCATTGCCAGATGATTTAATACTGGATGAGCCAATGAAAGACTTCAGAGAGGATCAAATTACTTCCCAAATTGTTCACAGAATATGTTCTGCTGAGACAACACTAGGCTAGAGACTTCAGTGGGATTAGCAGTAAAACAAAGTTTTGTTTTACTGGAGTATTTTAAATTCTCTTCCAATCTTTATTTATTTTTATTTTTTCTCCCTCCTGCTCCTAATTAATTAATAATAAAATCTTTCAGTCAGTAACAATCCCTCCTGGCTAGTGTCTCTCAACACTTTTTATTCTCTTCCTTCACCTTCTCAGAACTTCCTCCTTCCACTTTTTTTTTCATGTACTGTCCTGGAAAGACAATTTAAATCCTTTCAGAAGAAGCAGTAAGCTCACCCAGTACTTACAACTCCTACTGTCAAGCCTTTCAGAAGAGGGATATAAGAGGTTGGGAAGAAGAAAGTGAATGTCCCTTCCTTGGATTTCTCAGAAAAAAATCTTTGCTTAACTCCAGGAGAGGGCTCAGGGCTGTGAATTATCTGGTTAGGGAGATGTCCTCTTGCTGCCCAGAATATGATACCTGTATCCTACAGGGAGACAGGATTTAAAACATTTCAGTTTTTCATCTTTTCACCTTGGCATTCTCTCTTGGCTAATTTAGGCAGGATCCTGGCCACGTGCAGACAGACTGCTATGAAACCTGGTTTAGGGTGGATTCTACAGGGAGATCCATGGGAATCAGATCCCTATGTAATTACAATTAAACACCTAAAGCTATGGCTGTGTTGATAAACTAAACAGGGCCAGGGCTCAAGCCCAAGTACTGGCACAGGATCTCCCAAACTCTCCAACCTTTAGCATGGTCCCTGGTGATGGTTTTGTCCTGTTCCAACTAGAACTTTCCCAGACAATGCCTGGGCACAGTCCAGGGACAGTCTGGGCCAAGGAGCATCACCGTAGGCAATTCAGATGCAGCCCCCCAGTGTTGGAAGGAAAGGCACTTATCAGCATGGACGCAAACTGGTCTGTGCCAATTGGCCTCTGGGCCAGAGAACAGCCCCATGCATGTCTTATTTACTAGAATAGATGAAGTTAAATGCTTCCAAGAACGTAGCCTGAGCTGCTGAATAGGGACTTGGGAGCATGGATGGGATCACAGCACTGGAAAAAAAAAGGGGGGATAAAAGTGGTGATTGGTTTTTCCAAATATTAACCAGCCTCTTCCTAGGGATCTGCTGTGCACAGCTTCACTTCCAGAAATCCTAACAGAGAAAGATTCCTCATTGCCCTTTTCTACTGCTACTGTTTTCTTGTACAATCATAACCCACTTGTGGTCACTTCCCAGATAAAACACTATGAAAGTCATGAAGGTGGACAACTCGGGTAGAAAGTCAGGATTATTTAATACTGGAATGGAAGTGAATTTTTAGCTGGAACAAGGTGCTCTGGTGTTTTCCTTCAGGTGCTTGTCAGGAGTGTTTGACGCCTCTGTCATAACTTGGTGAAACAAGATTTTTCACTCCTTCAAATCTGCTCCAATGCAATTTTGGATGGAAGGTCATAATAAGACTTCAGTGGTGCTGGTGAGAATAAATCTGGAGAAATGACACTGGCCCATTCTCACAGCATGAAATGAAAGTTGATATATCGGTATCCCTTGCCACGAGCACTCAACTTCCTGGGTCAACAATGGAGCCTGTGTTTGTGCAGCACCTCGTGGAGGGGTGTCCTTGTCCCCAGCCAGCTCACCAAGCAATGTGACACCACAAGCACTGAACCCCACAGAGCACCCACATGCTTCAAACTGGGGGTCTGTGCTCAAAAATCTTGGCTGCAATCATCTTGAAGTTCCCTTTAGGGGAATTTCTCAGCCCACTGCTAATTTGCTGAATTGGACAAAGTACTAGAGAAGGAAAACAATAAAAGCAGCTTTTAAATTCTGATTTTGGAACTTATTTTCACTTAATCCACTCAGATTTCTGCCTATATAGAATTCAAGTTTCTTGCATTAGAAGTTAGGTGTCTATGGTACATGTGATGTGTGTATTACAAACAGAGGTGTGTGTAATAGATAAGTGTGTGTATCCTTTATCACCAAGAGGATACATCATGTTCTAATCCCTGATTCCTGAGGCAATGGAGACCCTGTTTAGAACCATGGTCCTTCTGGGCTTAGACATGTGGCTGCTCAGTGATGAGTGCCCAGGTGTCAGCAGTCATCTGGCCTGAGGGGTGAAGGATCAGCCTCACAGCCCCTTCTCAGGATCCTGCTTCCTCATGGGCATTTCTCTGTGGTGTACCTGCTACTAGGGTGTCTGGAGGCAAAGCCCACTCCTGTGCGTGTCACTCGGGTGTCTGGAGGTGACATGGTTAAGGCTGAAGAAGAAGAGAGTGGCAGAGCTTGGGCTCTGCCTGATGGAATTATCAGTTGTGATCTTAACTAGAAGGTCCTTTTTCTGCTCACTTACCCTTGCACACACGTACATAATTGCAGTGTGAATTCATAATATAAACCATGATGTAATATTCACCAGCTCAACTCAACTTAATTACTGTACAAATGAACAACAACTTAAATCACAAGCAGAGTCCCATTAAAAGTAATCAGATCCTGGGTGGGGAGATGGTTAAAGGTGGTGTTTGAACTCCAAAGAAAAATGTGCTTTTGTTTGGACATAATTTGATATTTTTTAATTGTTATTTTTAATTCCACAGTGTATTTTTGTGCTCTCTCTCTCTCTCTCTCTCTCCCCCTTTTTTCCCTGGCTCTCTCTCATTTTAATTTTTTCAACCTTTTCCTGATAAACCAAACTAGTCTAGACATATCTTTTGAGAGCAAATGTTCTCTAAGCTATGTTCATTCCTTGTGAGTTTGTACGTTAATCATTAAATATAATTAATTAGAACATCTCATAATTAACTTGGAAAGCAAAATTATACAAGGGAATGAGTTTGTAACCACATCACATTTGAAATAAAAATAAAACTTAGACTACAAGGAATAACTGCTCCTTGGAATTAGATGAGTAACAATGTTGGATTGGCTCCCCCGAAGGTGTAATGTTGGCTCTGACCTCATTCACATATATCAGCCATACT
Source organism: Anthoscopus minutus (assembly GCA_013399455.1). Lineage (NCBI taxonomy): Eukaryota > Metazoa > Chordata > Aves > Passeriformes > Paridae > Anthoscopus > Anthoscopus minutus. The sequence goes on along the minus strand of VWYI01013807.1, from coordinate 23,106 downwards.
TCACATTGGTACATTCACTCTCACACACACAAGAGTGCACTCACCCTCGTGCCACAGTCCAGAGTTAGCCCACTACAGGGATGCTTTAAACCACCCTCTGCCTTCTTGTGCCTCTGCACTGTGGAGGGGCTGATCAAACACGCCATCAAACAGCCTCAGGGCTGCTCTGACTTGCCCTAACTGGTTCTGATGGCCCCTTGGGTGTGAAACTGGCTGGAAATTGTGGCATTCAATGGCAGGCTTTGCTGCCAAGGCAGGTGAGAGCTGGCAGTGGCTGGCAGACAGCTGACCATGGGTCTACCCCCTAGCTGGAGATTCCTGGTCTGAAGGAATCCTCACATACATGCTAGAACCCATTCCCAAGTCCACCAGTTCTCCAAAGAGCTGGTCCTGGACTGAACTGGGGAGCACAGCTAATGAACTGCCTTAGTTCTGGTTCAACAAAAAAGGGGAATCTCTTCTTGCCAAACAATAGTTCATATCAAAAGTTAAACACCACAGTTATTTCTTTGTAAGTGCAAAGAGTTCTGCCATCATTGCTTGACTGAATAATTTGGAGATGTCCTCTGAGACAGAAACTTCACTGTGCCCAATACAAACACACCTGCTCATGGCTGCTGCAGCATCCCACAGTGAGATACTGAGCCTGGAGCCTTTGGGTCAAGAAGGCTGTGAGGTCTGCAGGGACAGCACTCCCGAAGATTCCTCAGTTGACTTCCTGGAGGGTGTCAGGGAGGCTTGAAGTGACTGTGCAGCAGCTCCTGGCGCTTTGCTGGGCTCTGCCACTTGCTCTCCATATGGCCTGGGGCACGTAATTTCACCTCTGGTTTTCCTTCCTCCCTGTCCTTGCTGAGTACATTGTTTTGGGAAGGAGGCCATCCTCCCTCTAGACATTGGACTGCTGGCCAAAAGGGCTCTTCCACCTCTGTCACGTCCCCAGTTGGGACAGTGCCTTCCCCAGTTGCTGACATCTGCTAAAACTGGACAGAGGACTTAATTTCTCTGAGCTTGCTCGTGATTTTTGCCTTTCGCTCTTTTGGCAAGGAGGAATGGGGAGACCTCTCTCCAATTGCATTTCTACCCTCCACATCCAGGCAATTGCTTGGCTCTGCTGCTCATCACCACCTAAATGAAGAAATTTTCCTTGCATTTTTGTGGTCGGTTTTCAGGCCAACGGGCAGGAGGCAGCTGGGGAGGAGTGGGGCTAAGGTGGAGAGCAGTGGAGATGGAGCAGGAGAAAGGCTCCTCACAAGATGGGAAAATAAAAGATGGAATTATCCAGAAGTCTCAAAACCTAGTGAGTAGAGAGACATCATAGGTGACTGCAGTGAGGCAAAGTCCTTTGCTCTTCTGGGACTATGAGATGAGTGACCAAAGGACTTGGAAAGGTGGCCTTGGATATCCCTTTCCATTCATCAGGACATGCTTTATGCCAAGCTCTCAAACACTTTGTTGACCCTCCTCACTGGTTCTTAGGCTGGAAATCAGCTAAGAAGCCATCCCTCAGGTAAAACTTGCTCAGTTTGTGGAGGGTTAATTAATTTTCAGGAGGCTTAAAAATATAATCATCCCCTTGGCAAGTAGGGTGTGTTTGCTGGTTGGCATGGAGGGGGAGAGGCACTGGGAGCACAACTCTGATCTTGACTCCTACTCCTCCCTGCCTGTGGGTAGCACCCTGTCACTGAGCAGGCACCAGGGGTGGGATGCAGCTTGCCTAATGTTGAGCAGGTTGATTTTAGACACCTGGGGTAAACCAGATGGGTTGTAGGACCTTCCCCAGGCAGATGGGAGGAACACGCACCTCATGGAGAAGAGCATCCTATTGTGACAAGGATCCACCCAGTTCAGGTACTCAGGGTGACAAATTAAGTGCCCATGCTTTCTCCAGCAGTGACATGAATCCCACATCCAAAAAGGAACTGGAACTAGAGTTATCTTCCTGGAGAGGAGCTCCACTCTGCATCTTATCCCCATTCCTCCCACTTTCTCACCTCCGCTTTAGCTGCACCTGTCCTTCTCGGTCTCTTTGCTTTGGCAAAAATCCCATTTCAGGGCAAGATAAGATGGGCCTCATCCTGACATGTAAGAAAAGGTCTGCTCTGTATGGGACAAGACACCTGCCCACATTTATTGTCTTGCAGATACAAGGCACCGTGAATAAATGAGGGAGCATGCATATGCCCCAGGAACAACAGCACTGAGCGACAATTAAAAAAAAAAATCCAAGAGAGATGTGACAGTAGTTTTGAATAGAGCTGACACTGAGCAAACACTCTGCACAATGTGGAGGGTGATATAATATCCTGCCCTTTCAGAGTGTCACTGTGACACTTATTTAACATTCATTGGCAGCAGCAGCCGGGCTTGCTCTTCACACAGCAAGGTGCTGTGCATATATCTAGGAAAGAAAAAGATAGTTAAAGAGATGCACCCAGTTCACTGCCCTTTCTTGTGTGGGTGTGATTCTGTGTCAGTGGAGCCCATGGGAGTTTTACGACTGACTTCAGTCCCTATTAACCTCCCTGATGAGTAGTAGGAAATTAGGCATGTGTGGAGGGAAGGGTATTTATGAAAAGCAAGGTCTAATGAGAACCCGGTTTCAGAGTTAATTATGGAAAAACTATTGCCGCTCCCTAACCCAATACTGTGCCTGATTCTGATCTTGCAGCATGGGAAAGCGAGATACTTTATACCCATGGGGGCTCTTGGGCTGCATATGGCTCTTGAGCAATTTAAGTGCATTTGTGTTGGGTGATATCATGTGATCAGCAGTGGGACTGCACTGATGCTGGGCTGCTGGGTAATCTGTGGGATGAAGCAAATCAGCAGGACTTGCCAGGTCATGCCCAGCCCCATCCCATCCCATCCCACAGAGCTGCAGAGAGACGGAGAAGAGCTGTTGTTATCTCCTCGGAGAACCACTCCTGCTGCTCTCCCTCCCTTCACTCTCTGATGTCCCTGATACGTGTCTTCTGTCTCTGGGCTGAATGAAAGGTGTTGGTAGATGGTTTGTAAGGTCAGCAAGATGGACCAGCGTCGGGATCAATTGAGTTGTGCTCGCATGTATGTAATCAGGACCTGGCCTTCTGCTAATTAAAAAGCTTAAACAAACGCATGCAAACGAGACAGATATGAACACACAGGTGGATTGCTGGAAACAACACCCTCCACTCCTCCAATTGAGGGGGCAGCCGGTCCCAGCACTCCCTTTTGTTTTGTTGTTTCCACAAAAAAGCTGCCTGTGTTGTGGGGAAGTTTCCCCTTGGTTGAGTTCAGCGCGTATGGTCCTGGGGCATAAACAGCCTCTTGTCCCATGACACATGCTTGCCCTGGGATTATACACACACAGCTTGTCAAGGATGGCACAAAACCCTTCACTGGAAGCCTAAGAAAAAGCCACTTTCCCATTTCTGTTTGCCTCATGTTTGATGGGCTGGGAGAGTGAAGATCAGATAGTCGGCAGCATGTGACAGATTTTTTCTGGGTCTGATTCTTTTCTCCATGAGGGCCCAGTACACAGCAGACCCGGGAAAACCTTCTGGGAAAGGTAGATTTCTTGCTCTAAAAATGGTGCATAGAACACAGGTGAAAGCTCTGGGGCCTTTAAACATAAATCAAGATGAAATTTATCATATTTTTCACTACAAACCAAATTCTGGGATAACTCTTATAAATACTTGCACTGCTCTTGTCACTGCACTTCCAGAGTCCTTTGAGAATAGGGATTTTTCCCACTAACATAAACGGTCCTTTGATAATGGAAAATTTGCCTGAGTAAAGGCTGACTGTTTAATGCTGTGATTAAGTCATTGCTTTAATCTGGCATAGCTCTTGAAAAATCTCCTGGAAAGAGCTACTGGAAGGGTCCTTTGAGTTCCCTTTTCCCTAGAGCAACTCATTCCCTTTGTGCTTACAGTAATGTTCATGGGTCTGCATGGTGATACAGATCAGGGAACTGATCTGTGGCCATAAACTTAGTTGGCCAAAAAAGGGGAAACAAACAAACAAAAAGCCCCAAATAAAAAACCCTAAAGCCTCAATTTTTTTCAGCACTGTGTCAACATGAGATCCTCTGTCAGTCAGAGGGAGATGATGGGAATGAGAAGAGGTCATGGATGTGGTTGAGGCTGTCCTGTTTGTTGTACACAGTTAACAGAAAAATGCTGGTGCCATGGAACACACTGTGATGATGACCAACCTCCAAGCCACCTTCCAGCTTGTGTGCAGGACAGTTAATATCAAGATGCATTACATACTTAGCAACACTTGAAATCCCAGGCTGTGCATCAGGGTTGGACACCAGAAGTGGAGCATGTCATACTCGAATTTGCTACAGTGAAGGGAATTTGATAAGAAACAAAGTCAGAGGGAGATCTCCTCAACACAATTTCACACTTGATTTCTATGATTTCTAACTTCATAGTTGATTTTGTTACTCCTTCTGAACATGAGACTATGCTGTATTTTATTTTGGGTAGCACTGAATGTGAAAAGAACATCAGATCTTTTCCACCAATTCTTTTGGAAAACACCGTTAAACATCTTCCACATCCTCTTCTCTCTGCATGTATTTGTCAAGAACCAAAACACTAAAAAAAGTCTTGCTAGGCCTAGGTGTGTGATATTCTGTTCCATTTAATGTAGTTTAACTTTCAGTAGTACTTAGACTAAATGTCTCATATTCACAGGCTGGGGGTTCGGCAGAGATGGGCAGAGCGGTGTGTTAATTTGTTTGGCATAGCCTTGTCATGTGGGTTTTCATTTTGCAACTCCACAACCAAAATAAAGGGTAGCTGAGATCAAAGTCATTTACTGTTTAAACTCTAATGCTCAGGGGAAGGTAAAGGTGCTATTTCAGATAGGAAGAAGTTGCTGATTTCACTTCATTAAAACCGTATGTCTCAGTTCCTGAAAGCACATAAATACACTCATAGTTGAGCTTAAAGACAGGAGCATATGTAAATACTTTGATAAAGCAGAGGTAGGATTACATGAAGTGCTTCTTGCTCTTGTATTGACCTACTGGAGTTAGTTAATTCAGACAAAAAAAGCCATATAGGCATAGCAACTTTGTTTTTAACTAGATTAAAGTTAGAAGGGACAGATTAAAGCATAGAGGGGGCTTGGATGCTGAAAACAAATTACTTGTTGGAGTTGATCTGAAAATGCCCTAATTTTGATCAGTTCAGAAGGAGAAGTAAATTCAAATGGAGAACTTAAGCTTGTATTGGAAGTCTCCACCAGAAGTTTGGTTATGGGAAGAGCTTGTGACAATCCAATCCAGATAGAGATGGAGATGCTTTGCTTCCAAAATTTGTTTCTGGGAGCGACTTGAGCCACCACATTTTCATGCTTACTTTACTGGATCTGGTTGGCCATGCAAGTTAAGAATCTCCCTCTTTTTTAATCTTTTTTTTTCCCTCGCTTTAATATTTTAAGTTTTTTATTTTATTTCCACTGAAACAGGCCTTGGGATGTTGATTCATTATAAAGTTTTGGCTGTAATTCCTGTTCCAAGACCTTGGTGTCAACAACAGATTCCAGATTCCTGTTTACTTTAATTGGCTTTGCTTTTAGCCACAAGTAAAGATTGCAAAACAAAGGCGTGGAATGGCCATCTCCTGATTCCAGTGTGGGTCTGCATTACTTTTTCTCCCCAGGCTTCTTATGTGAATGTGTTTGTGAAACCACTTGAATCAGGAATTTTGTTTTCAAGTGGGGACCTAAATTTAGGATCCTGCATCCCTCTTTAGAAATGGATAAAAATAACAAAAAGTCCTTACTTTTCTTCTTCATGGAGATTTCTTGGCCCTGAAAACATTCAAGATTTTGGATGTGGAATGTCACATTTGTCAGCATAAAAACTGTCAAAGCTTTCCCAGTCATAAGGTACAACATAAAGCTCCGATTTTTTTTCGTGTCTCAATACAGAGCAGTGAATATGGTTATGATCTGACTTCCTAACACAGAGCACTAAGAGACATCTGCCAATGCCCTGGCTGAGGATGACTCTTCAGGAGGAGCCACCTGATCTGGTCTCAGCCCATCTCTTACACCTGAGAGTGTTTTGGGCTAGGATTTTCCAAAGTGCTCAGTGTTGGCTGAACTCCACTATCAAATTTACTGACAGTGATTCCCAGTGATTCATTAGGACCAGAGCTGAACCAGACCTTCTCAAGTCCACAGTGAGATCCTGTCCTGAGGCGCCCATCCGCTGATCAAGGCCTCCTCCAGGGCCTTTTTATTGGTGGCTGTAGAGAGAAATGGCCCAAGAAAACTGGAGCAGTGAACACTGGTGGGAAAATGGATGATGCCTTTAATATTTTGCAGTTGAAGGTGATGAAATTCTTTCTGGGGAAGTTTTGAAGGTCCTTCACTGTGTCACACAACTCATGAGTTAATCTTTCCATCGCAGCTTGTTTCCCTGGCTGATTGACTCTTGTATCCTTCCACTTTGCCTGTGGATTTGAAATGTTTATTCTTTCCATACTGGGGTGCAATGGGGATGTGTGTGTGCCCACTTGTGCTCTTGGTGAGATCTGAAGGACAGAAAATTCAGGGAAAGCCCCCCTATCAAAATCCTTCAGGATCTGTGAAAGAACAGAAATCCCCGATGCAGGTTGGAGACTTAAGAGACAAAAATGTCCAGAAAAACTGTGAAAAGCATCTATCAGTCACCTTGGCTGTCTCCCTAATTCTCTATACTTCTCACCAGGCTTTTTTAGTCTCCTCCTCCTTCATGATTCCAGCTCTTTTATCCTGGCTGTTGAGGGTAGTAAGAGATAGATAGCACGTTTGGACATATTTATCCTCATGTGGCTTGTCCTTCTCACCCCACCCATGCTCTGGCAGTGATGATGCATATCTCTGGGAGTCAGTGGGAAATCTTTTCACAAACACTCACTGTGTGTTGTGTCTCTTGTGGGCAGAGATGTTGCTGTGTTAGCCATCATTATTTGATCTGCTTCTCTGACAAGATTGCTTTAAAGCCTAAATGTTGTTTCTGTTCTTAGCTGGGAACACACCATAGTTATAGTTATAGCTTTGCCTGCATGGCCAAGTCCAGTTCCTCAGCTATGCTGGGAATGCTGGGTTCTGTGGCATGGAAACTGTGGAGAACAAAATCTGTGACAAGGAGTCTTGCATGAAAGAAAGCGAATCTCTTACTGGAGCACTTTGAGAGACAAATTTTTTTGTCTTCTTTTAACAATACTGCCTCAAAATTTACCTCAGTTTGTGCTGGAAGTACTCACTGAAGTAATGGGATTTCAAAGAAGTGGGAGGGAGAGGTAGAGAAGTATTGATTCTACCCTGAAGTGTTAGAAGTGGAGTCTAAATTCAGGTAATAACTGCTTCTGCATTTTGTACCCTGAATTTTGCCTATTTACTGATAATTTTGTGGTTATTTATATAATTTTTAGTTTGGAATAAATTTCCCTTGCTCACCAAAATCAAAAACTGGAACAGAAATTCATCATCATTCATCATGGTCTCAGAGTGCCTTCAACCATGAAAACAAAATATCCACTGAGGTGGCAGTTTACCTTCTGATCCTTCCATTGTCATGGACTGAAAAAGTCAAGTTAATAAAATTAAGATCTAAACCCTCCTGTGGGAACTCCCTCTCTTGTTCCTCACTGAGGTTTCTCTCTTAGGACATGGAAATGGAATGCAGGAGGGCTGATATTCCCATTTTTCTTGTGATGTCTGAATATGAGGCTATTTTATAAGATTTCTGTAGTGTTTAAGGTCAATTATCTGCCTTTGGCCTAATATGCTGCCCTAAGATCAGCTCTAGTTTTTCATTGATGTGGGCATTTTGAGCAGTTTCTATGGCTCTATAATGTATGTTCGCCTTTCTAGACAGAAATGATCATTCAGAATGGACTGGGAAGGGGAGGGGCAGAAGACCAATACCCTGGAGTAGCTCAGTGAGGCTTGAGAAAGGGCTGAGAAAAAGCAGAGGAAGTATTTCATTTTTCCACACTTGTTTTGCAAGGTAAGGCCTGTGGTGGCATGGCAAGACCTGTATATCTCAGGGAATGAAGGCCTCAGCAATGAGACAAAAATCCTTGGAGAGTGTGAGTTGGTGGAATGCCTGGAGGATGTGATGGAACTGAAGCCCACTTTTGCCCAGAGTGCAGAGCAGGGAAAAAAAACCCAAGAGAAATTATTGCATCTGTCCAGAGATTTTAAAAAACATGGTTTATACAGAGGGAATTGTGGGCACACAGTTGAGGGAAGGATTGTGTGACCTGGCCAGGGGTGTGAGGGGATTTGGTGGGCTGCTGTCATCACAGTGTGGGACCATCTGCCTCCCAGCCAGCAGAGCTGGGTGCAGATGAGAAACAACAGAGATCAGAATATGACCTCCAGCAATTTTGGGGGTAACAGCTACTCTGTGAGTGACATCCTGAAAACAGCCAGGGGGAAATCAGAGAGAGATAAGGTATTTGTGTCTCTGTGACCATTGTCCCCAGCCAGTTTGCAGAATTGCAGATTAGGTCCTTTTCTCTGGTCTCTCTTGCTGATTCTCTGTGCAAGTGCCACAGGGCTGTGATAAGGAGGAGGTGGAATGGTGCTCTAAGCACACAACATTTTTCCACATGCAGCAGGATATGCTGGAATCCTTCCTTTACTTATGCCTCTCTACATGCAGAAAAGGAATCTTGGGATGTGTAGCCGAAGATGGAGAGAGGGTTTATGGGAAGGCTATGGAAAAGAGGTTTGGCACCCTCTATGCCAAAAATTCTCCTTACAGTTCCAGCATCAGTCTGCATCTTGCTGCCACAGTGTAACCACTGCACACTCACACCTGCAGCAGGCAGTGCCTTGTTCTTCTCCCTCCAGCCATCCCTTCCTCCACAGAGCACCCCAGGGCTCCCCCAGCATCCCAGGGGGATCATCACAGGTGCAGGCAGCTGCAAGGGGACAGCAGGCTGCCATTTCTTTGTCCTGCTCTCTTTGCTCACAGCCCCATACGATCTGCCGGCCAAACCATCCATGTAGGATCTTCCTGAGTGAGGCTGGTGTAGGCAGCACAAGCAGCAGGTGTTTTTCAGGCTGGAGCAGATGAGGGTGTCTGCAGCCAGCCGATGGAAGAAGGAAACACTCACAGGTCAGGGAGAACTGTGACATGATGGGAATGGAGATTTCTTTTCAGACAGCATGGGCAGATCTGGAACTGATCCCATAGGTAGAATTACCCTTCCTTAGGCAGCAGCCTCAGCCCCTTGGGGAAGGCAGAAAATTCAGACTTTTCTGCATTTTGCTGGGAGAGGAAGGAGCAGGGCAGGTTTCTGCCCTGGGGATCCAGTCACTGTGGCAGCACAGGGGTGGGGGGTGGCCTTCATTCTTCTTGCAAGGTTGAGTCAGGGCTGTGATGAACAAGTCTTGCATAAGCAGGAATGCCATCACCAGTGGTAAGCTGAAAAACGCCGAGCTCTATTTTCAAAGACAGCTCAGAGGTTATTTATGTACGGAAATGCTCCTTATCTCTTAATTCCCAGACTGATGGGTGGAAGATATGCAAAGAGTGACTTCTGTCAGGGACGAGCTCACCAGCACTGCTACCGTCTTGGCAAGGGGGAGGGCTCTTTCTGCCTTCCCTGGTAGCAATGCTGACTAAGGGCCATAGGAATCTTAATTCCTGGCTGAGAGACGGCAAGCCAAGCTAGCTATCTGATGGGCTGCTTGGCTGACAGTTAATATCCTGTCGCAGAGAAGTGAATACTCATGATATAGCAGCTTTTTTTTTTTTGCACCTGGAACACTCTAGTGGGAAAACCCAACAAATTCTCCATTTTGTGCTTAACCATCAGCTCTGCCCTGAAAATGCCTAAAACAGAATAAAATTGTTCTATGTTTCAAAGGATATAACAGTACTCCTTGGTGAAAAAAATGTTATTTTTTTTACCATGATTATTCTCAGATATTCAGGCAGGATTCATAAATTCAATCTTATTTCCTTGTGGCTGGAACATTATTAGTTGGTAGAAATTTGCAGCTGGAAATTAGTTAATGATTCCTGTGTAAGTACAGCAGACAGATGGCAATCCGGCTTCTTTTCCCTGGCTGTGCTGACACTGGCATTCAAACTAAAAGTAGTAAGACATTTATTAATGAGTGGGGTAGGCAAAAGGAAAAAAAAATCCCCAAACCTAAAGCAATGAACATAGGTAATAGGGTGTCATTATTAAAGAGCTATCTGTCAGAGAAGGACATGCATAAGAATTAGGTGTCCTGGAAAAGGCTATGAAAATATATCTCTACTTCTGTTTGATGGAATCACATTTCAATTTTCATGAACTTTTCACAGACTAAATATATTTGTGTCTAAAGAAATCCTATCTCTTAGTAAGCAGTAATGACAACCTTATTTACACTGAATGACATTTTCCTACTGATTTGGCCAGAAAGAACTAATCATTTTTCCACTGTAGGGAAAGAAAATACCTCATTAATAAATTTTTCTTGGTGATGATGGTATTCTTGGTATTGTGGATCATGTGAAGAGAAAAAGTAAAATCTACTTCATAGGATTTATAACATAGGAAAAAAAAAAAAAGACGTCTTTGACATGAAAAGGAATTTTCTAACTTATCCCATTTGGGAGAATTGAATGAAATATTCTGGCTCATTGTCTGCCTGAGAGAAACCTTGCAGGCAGAGAGGCAGAATTCTCTATTTTCTGCTTTGCCTGACCTCAACCTCAGTTTGGCCTCCCCAGTTCAGACTGCCAGGCAGGCAGCTGGCAATGAGGGAGCAGAGGAATCAGTGCTCAGGAGCAGAGGAGGCTGGGCTGCCTTGGAGAGGAGATCAGAGAGAAGTGGGGTCCATGAATCCCCTCTGATCAGTTTGGTTTCCCACAGCAGAGCTGGGGAGGAATGCACCTGATGCCCTGGGGAAAATGTCAGGGGCTTGTCCCTTGCATCTCACCTGGAAGTTGTGAAAACGGCAACTGAGGATGTTTCTGGGTTTATGATGGAAATGCCCCTTTCCTTTCCTTTCCTTTCCTTTCCTTTCCTTTCCTTTCCTTTCCTTTCCTTTCCTTTCCTTTCCTTTCCTTTCCTTTCCTTTCCTTTCCTTTCCTTTCCTTTCCTCTCTCCTTCTCACCCCTCGTTGCAACCCACAGTAGAGCATTTCCAATCAAAAATCCTTCAGACAGCAGGATCCTGAATCAGCCCAAATCCCTGCATGTTGTCCGCAGATCTCTTGATCCCAATGGGATGGCCAGTGCATTAAGGAGCTGCTGTGTGTGACTCAAGGTGACCAAATTAAGCCCTCTGCATGAATAGTGGTTCAAGGGTGCTGATGCATCGTTTCTTTTCTGTAGTAAGAAATTGGATGAGAAGGTTCACATGAGCTCATTCGGTCTTTATGGGCTTGAACCAGCTTCCATTGGAGTCAATAGGAATCTTTCCATTGACTTTAATGAGAGCTAGATTGGATCCTAAATTAGTACCTTCATCCTTCAAATTGTTTAGCAGTGCCTATCCCCATCCATAATTAACATAAACTGACTGTGATAGTCATCAACAGGAAAATTATACCAAAATGTCCTCAGTAGGTTTATTTCTGCTCTCACTGAAGATGATAGGAGTCTCATAATTAACTTCAAACAGGACTGCTTGTCTGTGTATCGTGATTATAAAATATCTTGATATATTTTTAAGGGAGAGTTCAGTTTGAGCAACTTCTTAATTGCATGTCAGGACTAAAAGGGTTGTCTGTGACCAAAGACGGCCACATTGAAAAATCAGGCAGTATTAAGGAGCATGATTTGACTTTGTGGCTACATAAATCAGTATTTGAGTTTCTCATTTGGTATTCACTGAAACGAAAACATAATCTGAGTTAATTGCTCTTCCCCAAGGTGCCTTGTTGCGCAATGTTTTATAAAATTAAAGCCTGTTAAGTACACACGAAGAAACATACTTTAGATGCAGAACATAAAATACTAGCACCTCTAATTCTGCTGTCATGTATGGTTGATTAACCTGGTACAACAGAAGCCTTGGGGAGAGTTTCTCTGCTGTTAGAAAACATATTTCCACTTAAGGGAGTTTAGACAACAAAGGGATCTCACAAATCCCATTGTTGGAGGCTAGGCTGACATTCGGGGCATCCCAGCTGTTTCACAAAGCCATGGGAAACTGCGGAAAAAATGCAACCTGCATCCCACTTATGGATAGTTATCTGTCACCCCAGTGCCTTCCACAGCAATTAACAAATAATTAATGAAGCCCTGTAGTCCTCACTAGGGTGATGCTCCTGTTAGCTTCAACAGGAATTTTCCCTGGAGTTGATCCTGGGGTGCAGAGTGGGGAGCAGCACGAGCAGTGGGGAGATGCTGGAGACAGCAGTGGGAAGGTCACCATGCTGCTGTGCTCCTGGAAGGGCAAAGCTGCAAGTCACCCACCTCTGAGAAACCCCAGATCTCAAAGGTTTGAATTTCCTAAGCCCCTCAAATGCACAGACATAGCACAACTGGAGAAGAGGCACATGAGATGGAGGAGGTTGAGCTGGAGAGCGGCATGAGGGTTGTCCATGGGGAAGACATGGTGGCCTAGGAATAACAAAAGAAATACTGCAAGGAGACCTCCCCATCCCCAGCTACTCCAGTCTCTACCTGCTGCTTGCAGATCCTCCTTGGAGCAGGCATGGAGCCATGGAGGGCAGATGGAGCACATCAACAGCTGCCTGTTGGACCAGAAGCTGTGCGGGAGCATGTGGGAAGATCAGGAAGCCTTATCAGATACTTTGCAGCAGCGAAACTGCCTAGTAAGGCACAGTGTGGGAGCTGGGGGTATCCTGGTAAAGACCAGCTGGGAGCTTGCCAGGTGTGTGTGGTTAGAGTTAGGGTGAATTGAATCTTCTCCCAGGATGAAAGTGAGCCTGTATCTTGTAACAAAACCAGCTGGTGTTTCAGGTTGCTACCTGTTTCTGCTCCTGACCTGCCCTGTGCTGCCCTCGTGGCTGGCCCAGTAGCCAGTACTTTGGGCAGGTCTAAACCATCAAGTGAACAGGCAGAGGTGAGATAAATAGGATAGGATCCCTGGATTATAAACCTGGAGCTCCTTTTTGTTTTCCCAAACACTGTCCTTACATACTGTAAGGAGAAATCTTTGCCCTCAAATTCTGCCAGGGAAGGGTTAGATTGGATATTGGGAAAAATTTCTTCATTGAAAGGGTGATCAAGCAATGGAAAACACTGCCCAGGGAGGTGGTGAAATCACTGTTTCTGGAAATGTTCAGAAAAGATGTAGCACCTGGGAGCATTGTTTAATGTTGGATCTGGCAGTGCTGAGTTAATGGTTGGACTGGAGGACCTTAGAGGTCCTTTTACAAGCTTAACAATTCTATAATTTTCTGGTAATAAAATGAATGGCTCCTCAGCACTGGAGAACTATCATCTGCAGTGTTTGTTGGGCATGTTTGGCCCACACCACCAATGCCCAGGCTGCTGAAAACTGTTCGCTGAAATGTGCACAAATGCTTTCTTTTTGGTGTGTCAGCACATCCCTTCTCAGATTTTGTAACAAGTTTTGTTTCCATTTTATTCAGCCTCAATAACTGGGGAATTTTCTGCAGCTAATGTGCCTTGAAGAACAGGAGAGGAGACCTGGGGACATGCCAGCAAGGCAAAGTGATGGCTGTCCTGGCACCTGGCTTGACTGGTCTGTGGATGAGCCGTCTACACCTGGATTATTTATTTTCAGAAAGACAGATATTTTCAGAAGGGAACTTCTCCAATCCATCCTAAGTGAAGGGGGAAAAAAGCGGGGATTTTGATTCTTCATGACTATTTATATCAGCTAACTGAAACTCTGCACGTTGATTCTTTACCTTGTCGTCACCTTCAAATCTGGTAAAATGTTTAGGACAAAGAACAGAATTTTACACTGCATATGACACATAAAGGAAGAGGATTTTTTTTTGGGGGGGGGCTTCATGGAATGACTGTTCCCTTGACACCTGCAAAAACGAGCCTTTGAGCCTCTGCCAGAAAATTTCTTACTGTCTTATGTAGAAAAATGCTAAATCTTCTAAAGGATGTTAGAGCTCTATTTGCAGCTATCCAAGCTCCTGTAGTTTTCTCAGACTTCCTAAAAAATAACAGTAATACTTCAAAAAGTTCTTTAGCTTGTTCCTGTCAGACTCCTGGGGTAGGTGTCCAGGCCTGCTCAAATAAAATACTCCTAAATTCAGCAGATGCTGCCTCACCCCCTTCTCTCCTGCTATTTACTATTCCACCCACACCACGTTGGAGCTGCTGCAGATTGTGCTGGGGCCAGGGCTGTGCAGGTGTGTGAGGCTGGGAATTTCAGCTGTTTCCTTTGCCATCCCTGAGCTTTGCCATGTCAGACACTGGGAGCAATGGGGGATCCGACCTGTGAGTCAAACATGACATGGTTGCATGAAATGTAACCCACAGCATCATTTAGCCCTCTAGGCTGGAATCTGGCTTAATTATGGGCAACTGTAAAAAAAAACAGAGAAAGATGCAAGAAATGAGATTCCACAAGCCCTTCTAGTGGTTCTGCCTGGCCTTAAGCACTAGGAAAGCTCTTAAATATGTTGGCTAATGCTTCAGCACTCACTATCCTACGTGACCTCTATGAATACCTGACGTGTGGCTACAGTAATTGCAACATTGAGTAATGTCTCCAGTCTTTCAAGAGCTGTACAAATTTCAACTGAACTTTCATACTGACTGCTAGCAAGATCACCTACACATTCTCAAAGCAATTCCAGCTTTAAGCTAAGGTGGAAATGTGCTGGTATATAAATCCTGCCATTCTGGCTCTTTGAACATGAATGCTATCAGTTTTCAAAGTTAGCCAGATAGGACAAATATGTTCCTTTCTTTTGATCACTGAGGGTATATCAACACCTGGTAATTTCTCTGCAGCCTGCTACGGCTATGGTGGAGGCTGTCTTTCTCCAAAGACTATAGAAAACATCCAAGGTGATGGTTTCTCGAGGCCAGACTTAATGTTGTGAATAATTTGGATACTCTCGTCCTCCTACCCCTGTATTTCACACAAGGAAAAAGAATCTCAAGGAAATACAAGCAATAGTGCGGCTTATTTGAAAGACCCCAGCACTGAACTCAGGAATTCTTGGTTCATAGCCCTGTACTCAAACCCTTTCTCCTGCAGCACTCAAATAAGGGCCTGGTATGTTCTCAGTAATAACATCCAGTGATTTGTCCAAGTGTAATAGAACAATGCCATATGCTTTGGTTCCTAGGCCAAATTCTCATTTTGGCTTTACTCCACTGGCTGTAAAAAAATGAAGCAAATGGGAACATTCAACCCAATGTGTTTCTAGTCTGCAGGGACTGTGGAGGTGGTCTTGTGATTTTAACATGGAACTGTTTCGTTGTGATGCTCCAGCCTTTATTTTGAACATGGGAAATTTCAGGGAGGAGCAGCTGCTTGCATTGTACTGGAGACTTCATGGGATCTGCCCAAAGGAAATGTTTCTACCATTTCCATCAATGCCCACTTAGCAGTGACATTCCAGCTGCTGACCCTTACAAATCTGGGGAAGAGAAGTGTTAGTCTAATTCTGTATTTGTTGAAAAGATTTTTGATTTCTTTGGTCATCCCATCTATAGGAAGGTCTGTTCTGGATTATCTTAAAGAATGGCTGCTAACAAAGAATGGCAAATAAACCATCTGTCTTATGTGGGGATAAATGTCTGCTGTGTTGAAGTTTGTTGAGTAAGAATTATCCAAATGCCTCATACATTGATTACAATCATGTAGCTGATTTATTAGAAACCCCTGAAAAGAAAGCAAAGGCCCAAAGTCTAGGTTGACATCTGTCTAAAAAGTCTAGGTTGACATCTGTCTAAAACAGGCAGAAAAAATTGAGAATTTTTCTTCCTAAGGAAGTTGCGGTGTTTCAACATTAACAAAATGCGCATCTTCCATCAGAAGATAATTTCAATGGAAACTCATTGAATAGCTCAAATCTAAGTGGGTCATGTGCTCTTCTTCACCAGAATACTTGAAAAAACTTCTAACTCCAGGTTCCAAGAAGGACCAAAGCACACATATCTTATTTTTTAATTTTATAGAGGGACAGAGAAGATATATAGACACAACAATGTCTGTGGTGAGCTTGAAAATGAACCCTTCATACACAACTTTCTGGGTTGATGCCACAACCTTCTCATGGAATTGTCAAGCTAAATTTGCTCATCATTGATGTATTTCCTCTTGCTGAAATCTTTAATTTCTTTTTTTCCTTGGTTTTAATTTTCTCTTAAGGGGCTTAAAGAAATCAAATGAACACCCCTTAAAATATTTCCTAAGAATTTATATTAACAGCCTTTACCAAGGACTGACAATCCTCCAAAATAAAAAAAACCCAAAACATATTTTCTCAGTAAAAACTGCACTTCTACAGTGATACTCCTCTCTTCCCTCCCGGCAGTAAATCTTGACTTTTATCTTGAAATATGTCAGCATAAAAAATGATGTATATTCATAATATAACAGCAATAAAAAGTTTCATAGTGTCCCAAGAAGTCCCAAGGGAACTTCAGCTTTGCTACTGTGTCTAGGGAAAAAAAAATTCTACCATTAATGATAATATTGATCTATAAGAGGGAGAGAGAAGAAATGCCTTGTTGAATATATTACCTGTGAGGGGAGAAGACAAAATGACTAAATATTACAAGTAGTGTATGTTGCCCTCCAGGCATTGCTCCAAACTTACAAAGAAAAATAAAAAAAACAGGCTGAAAATAGGAAAAAAAAAAATGGAAGACCAATCTTTCAGCTTGGAACTTTAGGACTTTAGGAAGTAGAGCTCTTCAAGTGTTCATGATGTAGGGAAGAAGGGGAAGTGATTTGTAGAGGTGTACGTGTCTAATCGAGCTTTCTGAACCACTTACTGCACTGGGCCAGGATGTTATTTATGACAAAGAGTTTTAAAGCTTACTTGGAATGAGAGAGTATCTTTGATGGGTGACTTTCTAGCCCAGTGGGAAACATGGCATAAATCAGCAGTTATAGAGACCTTCTGTTTCAGTTTCAAACACTTTCACTAAGTGGAAAAATAGAAACATTTTCCCAATACAAAGAGCATGAAGTGATAGGGCAGCGGGAGATGGTTGCTATGTGAAAGAGAGTAAGTTTAGATTAGATATTAAGAAAAATTCTTTACTGTGAGGATCATGAGGTGATGGAACAAGGTGCCCAGAGAAGCTGTGGAAGCCTCATCCTTGTAAGTGTCCAAGGCCAGGCTGGACAGGGCTTGGAGCAACCTGGGATAGTGGAAGATTTCCCTGCCCATGGCAGAAGGATGAAACAAGACAATCTTTAAAGTCCATTCCAACCCAAATCATTCTGTGGTTTGATGATTCTATTCCTTCTTAAATATTACAACTACTATTACCATATTTTCTCAAAAACTAAAAAATAGAATAAATGCAATGTGAAAAACAGAGACTGGGTATGGATTCATCAGAATTAATTGTAGCTTTCTAAAAATTAAGTGTCTGACATAACCTTGTTCTCTGGATTCCTGCTATTCTTGCTGGGAGACACGGGCACCTGAAGTTGTATATTCACCACATGTTTCTTTGACAGATTTTCAGTACAGAGTGACTAAAATGAGGGTTGTGCCTCTCCATTTACTTCACAGGGATCTTCACAATTAATAATGCAATTTTCTTAATATTGAACTTGACATTTTGCTTAACATTGAACTTCTAGTCAGCTACACTGAGGAGGGAGAGGCTCCATCCCAGGTAAAACTTGTGCCTTTAAAGCCAGTACCAATTCCAGTTACTTTGATGCCATCACATAATCTGTCACAAATATTTTATTTGTGCAACTCCCTAAATCATGACACTGCTAATCTAAAATATTTCAAGTTAGCAAAGAAAGAGGAACTGAAATCACCCCAACTAACTTGAAGTATTTCCTGAGTAGAGGCCCTCATCTGAGCTCATGTCTCTCAGATTCTTTGTACAGACTGGAGAAAGATTATTCATTTTTAGAGTGTGATTCATATATTAATTTTAGATTCCTTGTTTAGAATGATGGAATGATTTTCAGCCTGGGAGTGCCTAATTCTCTTCTCCCCTTTGATTCACTAGGGAGTCTAGACACTCTAGATGAGCTGTATATACCTCTGTTGTAAACTTTTTCTTTTGGCCATGTGAAGGCTAATTCTCATCATAAGCCTTTTAATTCATGTTTCAGAATCCCTCGCTATGTTATTTTTCTGCCTTGATACCAAAATGAATACGCACCGTCCAGGATAGTTGTACTTATGAGACTGTTCCACTTCATTCAGCAAAACTTGACTGATTTTAGAGTAAAATGTATCCTACTTTAAGGAACAAGTTTCTTTCTAATCTCCTTAAGCAATGGTAAGGAAAATTTTACACATACTCCTGAATAGGTTTGGTGGCACAAAAATCAAAGTGTTTCATAAATATTGCTAGGTACCTCAGAAAAAAACCCCAGAAAACACTAAAAAGCCCTGTTTTAGATGCTCTTAAGTTCTGCCTTGCAAAAGTCTTCAGACTGAAAGGAAAATATTCCATTAGGTTTACACCCTTTCCAAGGCCTTCCTGCAGATATATATCAGAAAGGACATAGTGCAAATATAACTGAGCCCAGAGTTTGTAGCATAGTGGGGAAGTCTTTAATGATTCCTTCTGGAAGCTGGAATATTCTTGTGGAAGAAGGTCAGTCAGAAGCTTCTTTCTATGACTTTGCTCAGAGAGGATTACAAATATAGTTAAAAAGACTGTTGTTCACTCTGTAAAGTTTAGGTAGTTTCTGGTTATACTTTTTGAGGAGAAATACATATTTTGTCAGTCATTAGTTGAATACTAATATTGTGTCTTAGCTTAAAACAGGACAGCAGTACTATTCTTTAAATATTGACAGGAGCCTTTTAACTGAGATCTGGAGATCTGCAGGTCCTGCATTTAGTCACTAATTTGTTGAGCTTTGTATCCAGAATTTTGGTTTTCTCTGGCAGTGATGATGGTTCCTCTGAGAAATTCAGAACCATATTAAGATCCGGATCTTGGGATATGATGAGAATTTATATTCAAGTTCCACCTTGAGACTGATTTTTTGTTTCTCAGAAATACTGAATTTGGAGCTATATTTTGATGAAATTATCAGATCAAAGCTTAATAGAGTAACTTATGTTTTCAGAACATAAAAGTAAGCAAAAAGTAATTTATGTTTTGATACCTCCTAAGAAAACAACAGAGAACAAACTAGAAAACATCAATATGTCTCTGAATAAATCTACAGTCATAAAATCACGGAATAGAATCATAGAATGCTTTGGGTTGGAAGGAATCTCAAAAATCATCTGGTTCTCACCCCCTGTCATAGGCAGGGATGCCACTCACTAGATCA
>VWYI01013806.1:78198-97428 GCA_013399455.1 Anthoscopus minutus | reverse complement strand
TTTTAATTATAACAATAAGTTACACAGATTATATATCACATATCTTTACTATGTATACAATTCCATGGGAAAGTGACATCAATTTAGAACTGGTACAGAATTAGAAGCAGAAAACTTCAATTACTTACTTTGCCTGGGACCTGACCACTGGCACAAGTTATACCCTATTGCCAGTGGAGACCCTCTGTCTCCAATAGATACTAAAACTAAGTATGTAAAAAAAGATCAGTTTGTGGGTCTTCTGTGGGTCACTTGGAATCCTTCCAGATGCAAAGAGATCTTTGGTGTTCGACTTTGATTCCACATGAAATTTAAGGATAAGGATAAAGACAGTCCCTCAGATTTGTAAATGGGGGTCTGAAGAGGGGCATATGGGACATTTCTTTTTTCCTTCTCTTTTGAAAAAATTTATATAGAAAGACTATTTGCTTTTCAGGATTACTTATTTAGATTAGGCTATGCTTGGTAATTCTGTTATACTAGTTCGCAACACCTTTTAAATGTCAGAGAAGATCCAAATTATGTTTTTAAAATAAGGACTTGTTGGCAAGTGTTCTTGTGTCAATGGTAATTTCCCAGTAGGAAACCTCCAGAATACTCAGTGATTTGGGGAGGGGAGTGTAGGAGACTTTCTAAGCACAGTTACTCAATTGTGCCATTTTTTTTTAATCTACAGTGGGAGGTTTATACATATGCAAAAGTTACACTATTACCTCATATGAAAACACTTTGGACTAGGATTTGGTTTTTTTTCCCTTGAACAGTCTTTTTACTTTGATAGGAAAGGAGATTTCTTTCTGCGGATGTGTGATGTCACAAATGCAGCTCCAGGTACATATTCCTAAGCATCATGCACAATTACAGGTGCCTATCACTACAGTGGAAATCAATACACTTTTCTGTGTTTGTAAGCAATCAATACACTTTTATGTGCTTTACAAGCACTTTTATGTGCTTGTAAGCAAGGAAATAATGGTAATGACCAATAAGTATGTCAATAACACCTGAGTACACCTGGAGAGGCTCATACTCTAAATTCAGAAAACATCAAATACCTCTAACTACTACTTCTGTGAAGAAATAGACCTTTAAAACACTGTCATACTCTCTGGAGTAGAAGATGTATTCACATATATTTCACCTGAATTTTGAAACTGTGTCAAAGAGACATACAGATTTACTATGACCAATGCACTCATAATCATACTTAGAATGAAAACCTTCATTTACTTTGGTTTAACTGCATAAACTGGCAAAAATAATCTCATGTAAAAAGGTGTGATTAGGAAGAAAACTGCTTGCACAGTATAAAAATCTTTGCAATCTATAACTTGGCTGTCAGGAAGACTTTATTGATTAAGTTTTTACCATACTTAATGCATTTGCAAGGCTGACTGGAGGACCCCTCTCTGGAACATAAACTGCAGCATTTTTGTTTCCATTCCAAACTAATGAGCAAGGCTCAGAGCACACAGTGCATGGAAGGAAATATGCCTCAGAGGCAGAGTCAATGAAAGAAAAGCCAAAGTCAAGTTTTTAAGGTCTGTTCACAGATATTATCCTTGGGGAGGGGGGTGTGGGGGAGGAAGTATATGTAGATAACTTTGGTAGTTAATTTATTTTACAAAAGCAGCATCATCCCTGCATGTGCAAAGCTGACCTAGCAAGAGCAAATTGGGTTCTGTTGACTGTGTTTATTAAGGTAAATTTAGATAATCCACGTCCATATTTAAATAATGAAATAGGGCTGAAAGGTACAGATATAAAAGTAAATAACCTCTGGTAAATTTTTAAAAGGTCAGCTGTACAAGTAAGTGCATTGAGTTTGATACTACATCATCTGCTTTTCAGAGAGCCTGATCACCCGATGCCCCACTATAATTGTAGCAGGGACTCCTCAAAGCTCCAAGCATGCTGATCACTGCAAAGTGGTTGGGTTTGTTGGTTTTGTTTGTTTGGTTGGTTGGTTGGTTCATCCTGGCTTTTCAAGGACAGCAAATAAGAAGGAAACCCAGAAGGAATTAACGAAGCTAAGAGGAAAAAAATGTTATCTAGTAAGGGCCTCAGCAGCTGTCCAGTACATTAAATGTCTTCAGATAATGAAGCAAGGTCTGTTATAAAAAAATTTAAAACCATCTCTAAAATAACAGATTTTATTTGTTTTCCAGTGCCTTAAAGTCCTGCTAACAGTCATCAGCATACTACCAGCTCTTCATGTTAATTCCATGTAATGTTATCTTTGGCAGCTTTTTGGATTTTATGAACATTCCAACATGACAAACTAAGGAGATGGATTATACATTTTTCATTCAGGCATTAGACAGCCAGAACTATCTTCCTTTTCTCTTGTCAAAGTGATGAAGTTATCTCACTTGATACAGCCAAGATAAGAAAGGTTGTAAAGAGATAATGCACTTCAGCTGTGTTTAAGCAGCTCATGATTAAGTGTTTAATAGTTTGCTTTGAATCAATAGTTTAAAATAGGTTGAAACAGTAAAGATATTAAGTTGAAAATATAGCAATTCAGATGTGAAATTTAAAGGGATTATAAACAAAAAGGGACTGAAATCAGAATTTTAAGATTTTGTCTATTGCATGATAATTTCCATGTTCTGTTTTTGCATTTTAGAATCTTATCCTTGTATTTTAATAAGATTTTATACTTTCCTTGTGATATTCCTCATCACATTATTATATATAAACATTATACAAGTAACCCAGGACTAGTCTATTGCCGTAGTTACTTAATTCCTACGGAACTGCAAAGCATATTCATAGGTGAGATGGCATTTAAAGAAATTCTTATGCTTTCCAAGCTTAAAGTTTATATTCCACAGGAATAAGAAAAACAAAACAAACCCCCTCAAGATACAAGATGCAACACTTGACTAAACAAAAATTCCTTAAAACATTCACAGCCACACCACCAGTGTTTTGCAGTAAGTAGGACTGTTGTGGATAAAATTTGCACCATGTGTAACAAAGGGGTTACACTCCTCAAAATGCTATTTATTGTGCTACATTTTTAAAGGCATGCACTGTAAACTGCTAGCAGCAGAGTTAGAAAAATGTATGTCTTTTGTAAGCTGTGCTTGCTCACATCTCTGTGTACTTACCCCT
The DNA here is from genome assembly GCA_013399455.1 of Anthoscopus minutus. Taxonomy (NCBI): domain Eukaryota; kingdom Metazoa; phylum Chordata; class Aves; order Passeriformes; family Paridae; genus Anthoscopus; species Anthoscopus minutus. The sequence goes on along the minus strand of VWYI01013806.1, from coordinate 94,308 downwards.
AAACTGTTTTCATGAATCCGTGCAGTTCTGCCAACCCAAGGCAGAGTTCTGACAATGCCAGGGCAATTCAGCTGACCACGATAAATCTGCAAGCACGTTCTCAGTTTTGTCAGACCCTGAGTGCAGAGTGGCTTTTCTATTTCTCACTAATTGTGGCATTCCTTTGTAATAGAACCAGCAAAATTGATCCTGTTAATTGGTTTTTAGCTTTATCTCATTCACTGGAAGGCAGACAAGAATTTGAATGCAGCTGAGGCTTTCAACAAGCCAGATAGCTTGGCAATTATCACTGTTTTCCTGGAGGTTGGTTACTGACATACTGAAAACACATATCTTTCTCTTCCCTCTCCTTATCAAAGCTGCAGTGATGACGACTAGAAAAAAACGCTTTTGTGTTAAGTAGGTGGAGTTGATTACCTCATCCTGACATAGCAAATATTTCCACCTTTGCCTCTGCTTCTAAGTGTTTTAGCCAAATGCTCATTTAAACCACAGACCCCTCAAGAAGAGCTGTGTTTTAAAACATGAGTGCTAGTGAACTTGGTTGTTTCATTTACTTATGTAAGAGGAAATGTTCACACCTTATATGTTTGTTTTCCACTTCATTTACAACAATGTGGACTTTTTCAGACAGACTGTTTGAGTCATCTGTGGAACTTCTGTCTCATAAATCAGAGAAGAAAATTCTAGACCAGAACACCAAGAAATCTTGACTCCATGCATGACACACTCAGACTTTCAAAACCAACTGGGGCAGGAAAACTAATTCCTTATTATTACAGAACTTTTTATATTAAGGAACCATTATACAATATTATACAATATTATATGTTCCTAAAATATAATTACTCATCTTTCACATTGATTAAAAGATACCAGCAAAATGTTTTCAAAGCAGATTTCAAGGAAGCACATATAATCCATGCAATCATACACTTCCGAACACAGATTATTTTTGCACCACTGTTTGTATTACTCTGCCAAGCAGAAGGAAAAATTCCTGTTATTATCTCAAAAGTTCTACATTTTTTCTTGTTCATAATAGTTTGTAAAGTTCAACTAATCAATACTTATAAAGCATATTCTTATTCTTTATTCTGAAAGAATAAAACTATGTATTTAGGATTTTAAAGTATGTTTTTATTTACAGGTTGGCTTACACAATGAAAAACTTAATGGTATCTTGACAGTCTTGAATTCAGTAAAGACTAGGGTAAACATAATCATAGCCTGATTATAATAATATAGAAAGTAGTTAAATGAAAATCTATGCCATCTCTCATGTGCCTTTTTGAATACTTAAAAGTAATACAGGAGTTCATCTGAATGAGGCTGTTGAGATTTGAGAGCTGCAAGTATGATCACAGCATCCCATGAGAAATTTTGTATTGTTTGAGCTCCATCCTGTAGATAGATATGAGCTTTTTGTGTAGAAGAGTTCACCATTACTGGTTCTTGCCTAATCCTGCACTTCTATCCATCTTTCTATTTAAAATTAACCCTGGTGTTTATCACCACCACAGCCTCACAATAACCATACTGAAATTTTGCTCAGTTAAAGGAAGGGAAAAGCAGAAATGCACTTTTCTTATGTTGTCTTGTAAAGCAGTAACTGTTCATACTAATTCCCCCCTAAAGGCACAAGATAACCAGAGAGAGAAGCTGAAATGAAACAGTATTGTAAAGGTGCTATGCTATGCAGTGTTTTAAAAGGAATTGTGTGATCCTTGCTGCACATCTAATAAATAATTATTTGGCATATGTCCATGGAAAAATAAAGGACCTTGGTCTGGATGTACATTTAAGCCACGCACTTGCAGCACCCATTTCACTATTTCTCAAGCATAGCAATTCTCAGCTTTAGAAATTGCTCCAGCCAGGACAAGTGAATTACTAAATGGCTAGCAGCAGCAAAGGTCTGAAGACAGGCAGACTCCACAAGGAGCAGCATAAAGCATTAGAAAAGAAATTAGGTTTCTAGTCAGCCCCGCTATGTAATTTATATTTTGTGTATATTAATATATACATATATATATTAATATAATATTTATTTGTTTTTACATTTTTGTTTGAAATGAAGTACCTGCCTTAAATTATGTCAGCAAACATTATCTGTTAGGGCTTTGCAGCATATGTTGCTACAGATAGAGCTGCTTCTTTTACATCTGGATGCCTCTGACTATAGGCAATGCTGTAAATATTTACAGGTCTTCAGACTTCTGCTATAAGCTACAGAGAAATTTCAAATTCCTGTTCCAAACATACTCCAAAGCTGAATTGTTTTAAATAGAAAATATCACCTCTGCTGCAATGAGCTTCATTCAGTGAGCCATACTCCTAAGACCACCTTTTCAGCTAACCAATGTGTGTAGCCAGCAACTGGATGACCAACACTGACTTGGTCAGTGACTTGCTGCCACAATGTAGTAGCAACAAGTATATCAGAACCTGTGAAATGAATGAAACTACTTTATACCTGGTTAGCTTGTGTAATATTACTGCCCTGTGCCATTAGCTGGTTAAGCATGATGACAGGAGTCAATACTCTTAACTTAATTCTACATAAGGCATTTGTAAGAAACACAGTGAAATCATGAATTCCATTCCAAAACTGGCACTACATCTATGGAAAATTTTTCATATGAAACAGATTTTGAGATATCACAAGCAATTTAAAAAAAAAAAGGAGAGATCATTTAGTCTTATTGTCCTGGCTTGGAATTAAAGGAAAAAAAATTTAATTGAAAATGCAGAAGAGAGAGCACAAACTGCAGATAAGCACATGGCAGCTAAAATGCAATACCTCAGCTTAGCCTTAGACTTCCACCTTGATTAAAGGAAAAAATTTCCCTTTTGTCAAAAAAAAGTGTATTTTCCTAAAAATATCAACCTCTGATGCAGAATCTTGAACAAGGGAGCTCATCTATGAACATAGGAAAGAGGAACTCAGTATTCATAAGCATTCTCCACTTCTATGCTAATTAAAAGACAAGTAACATTCAGTCAGATATTCCTGCAGTCCTCATCCTATTGCCTTATGAAGCAAAGCTAGTCAAATACCTTTCTCTGTTCATAAGACATAACAAAAAACAGTCATGAAAAGGCCAATAATTCTCTGGTAGTTGGTATCTTCTTTATGAACAGTCCAGAAACCACAACGCTTTACTCTGCCTTAGTGCAGCATCATCCCTTTAACTGCCATGAACAGAAGAATGATCTTTTCACTCCTCAGTTCTTCAGAAAAAAGCTGATGGTGCTTGTGGGAAAAGTGAGAACAGAGACACAGGTATGTCACTTTGGCTGGTTTTAAAGCAATTACCTTCCTTATGATGGCAAAAAAATTAAGCTTCACAGAGATCACAAGCAAAACACCAGACACCAGAGAAATGGGAACAAATCTGTTAGGCAGAACAACAGCTTCCTATACAGAACTGTTTCATTTAGAACCCCTTAGAACGTCTCTAACTGGCTATGTCCTGTAATTTCTCAGATTTAGAGTAGGCCCAAGCTGCAAAGCTGTGGGTTCAATCAGTTGAAAACCTTTGCAAGTGCGAGCAAGGGTGACAGGAAGTGCGCAGCTGCACCTACTGGTTTGTCTCAAGTTCATTTCCAACATAAAGACTTTGCCCTTCATTCTTTAGTGTAACTCCTTCAGAAATTACTTTTAATAAAATAGAAGTGTAAACATTAAGTAGAAACAATTTCAAAAATCAAATAGAACCTGATTACAACGACAAAGAAAATGAATAAGTGATTTAGAGTCTAGGAAATAGTAAGGAAAAAGAAATGTCCTTAACTTGACCAAGGAAAGGCAAGCTCATTTCACAAAATGCCCAGACTTCAACTAACAGGATATGAGAGTTCTCTCATCTTTATAGCAAAGAAAGATTACAAAATGCAAACAGGATTGCAGTTTAGGATATAAAGCTATCACTAATAGGATAAGACATCTAATAGGACTTACTGGCAATATAAGAGAGGTTGAAAGGAAAATAGTGTAGTAATTTTAATGGGTGATTTCTGAGGAGAGGAGAGGAGAGGAGAGGAGAGGAGAGGAGAGGAGAGGAGAGGAGAGGAGATCTGGAAAAATACCACCAGTATACTGCTGCCTATGTTATGGTAATACATTCTAGCTTCCTTGCAGGCCTTATTGAAATTTTTCTGCTTTAGCAGAGAGCTCAAATAAAATGCATTTATTTTTTTGACTTTTTAAGTCATTAATCTTTTGCAATGCTCTGAGGTAACCAAGAAATCACACTATAAATACTGCAGCCTGAAATGAGCACTTCCCTCACCACCATTCTATTGCCTTCTGATGATCCCCTCTCATTTTTTCTTTGTAGAGCTACTGCTCCCATTTGACAAATCTGTGAAATCTAGAAGCTGGAATATCTTAGAATCACAGAATCATAGAATGGCTTGGGTTGGAAGGGATCTTAAAGATCATCTATTTCCAAACTGCAATGGGCATGGACACCTTCCACTAGACCAGGTTGCTCAGAACCCCATCCAGACCTGGCCTTAAACACTTCCAAGGATATCCATTATGTCTGTGATATTCATTGTGTTGGGCAACATTAATTTTCTCATTAATATACACGTACACACACCAGGGTGGAAGTCTAAGACTGAGCTGGGAAAAGCCCCAGGTCAGATACAGCAGGGCAGGGGAGCAGCACACGTCTGGCACACAGCCATGGTGACCCAGGCCAGGCCCACGCCACTGAATTCAGCTGCAGCTGAGCCTGCTGGGCCCACCCTGTGGGCACCAGCGCTGACTTTGTCAGCACCAGCTGGGACAGCTTCCTAAGCACCATTTTTGACTCTTTTGTTGCAAAAGCATCAGCTCTTCACAGAAAACCCAGTGGCACAAGGATGTGCTTTTCTGAGGCTGCAGATTTGATGTGTGATAGTGATTTGGCCTGCTCTTATTGCCACTGGAGTCTTTAGCAAACTGCTCATTAACCACAGCTGAACAGGATAGAGAAGTGAATGGGGCCAAAAGACTGCAAAAGTTAGTGTCTGGCATGACTAATGCAATTAAATGTGACATGAATTTGGGATATTCAGCTTCTAGAGCAACACAAATAATGTGAATCGCTAATGGTTGGACTTGATGGTCTCAGAGGACTTTTCCAACATAAATGATTCTGTGATTCTAACATAAAAACCAGGACCTGCACTGCCAATACTTTTAGAAATGCTACCTTAGAGCATTCCCTCTCCTGCCCTGCTGTAAGCTTGATCCTCAGCTGGAGGGTGTTAACCAGGAGACAGCTGAGGCCTGATGCAATCTGGTCATCTGGGCTGTCCCTTGAAACCAAACTGCTTCCTCATGATAAGGAGATACTAACCCCTGGCACCCCTGCAATGTGACATCAGGAAATGTTTAGATTTACCCTTTAAAAATGTGTTAGGACAGATTTGGTAGCAGTGGCGCAAAAAGCTGTCAGCAGCTGATGCAGTAGAACCACCCCTGTCTTATCAGGAGGTTCCCCATGAGGAAGAGCGAGGAGGGGGCATCCACAGCCCCTTCTGTGTGTGTGATTGCGCTTCCCTGCACTCCTCAGGGGAGACCAGATCTGCATGTCCCCTCTGCCCCTTGCCAAACTGTGTGATCTTGCATTGATCTGCACCATTGTGAAGTGTAGCCCCTTAAGACCCTTTATTCTTAATTAACTTCATGGAATCATACAGGTTGTTTCTGCAATATATTTTGGAGTATGGTCCCATGGATCCATTGTGTATTCTTCTGTCTGCAAAAATGCACGTATTTAAGAGAAATGCCTGAAACAGCCACAGTCCAGCTGTTCTGAGTGCTTTTAGCCCTTGAACAAGTCCTGCAGGATTAACGTTAAGGCGGGATTTCCCAAGGCTGTCAGCCAACAATCTGGTGGTTTGCATTTCTTATACATAGCCCACAAGAAAGTTTGTAACTTGAATTCTTTCATTATTGGGTCAAAAAAGGCTCCAGGAAAAGCCTCCACACAGCTTTAGATAACTATTGCAAAGGAAAGCTCTGCCAAGACCCACAGAATTGTTTCCTATTTCACTCACTGTACCCGGCTTCGCCTCTTAGGTTCCCCTGGCATGAACATTGCTGTCCTATCCTGTGATCCTTTAATTCTACTTCCAAGCATTTGCTGTAGACATATTTCTTTCCTCAACTGACATTTTAAATCATTCGAGAATATATGATTGATGAGAGGGAGGAGGAGAACAGATAATTGGCTCAAGCATTTGTAAGACCATACCCTTATTTACAGGAGATCATGTTCTAGATTTACTTCTGAAATATAATTTCTGTGTAACTACAGCAAGTTGTGTAGGTTGGGAACATAGCTGGAATTCAAATAAATTATTCAACAGAATAATATTATAATTATAAAGGACTATATATTAAAACTTAATTGTATTAAAGGCTGTGACATATACTGTGTTCTTACTCATGCTCCTCTGTATATCTATACAGATATAGTTATTCCAGTGAGATGGTTAGACTAATATGACTCAGCAGCGACTCCTCAGCTCTTGTTCCTAAAGGTTATGCTTTAAAATCTCTAAAACACCCCCAACAGAAGTGATCCACAGGGCTGGAACATCTGTTAACTAGGAGATCTTTTAGGCTGTCAACACTTCAAGGAAATTAAAAGCCTCTTTTTAAATGGCCAAACAAGGAGTGAAGTATCTGTTTGAAAATACTGACATAATGTGACTCCTGCAAAGCCACAAAGAAAAGGTTAAAAGTTGGGAAAGATGCAAAGTTAGAAACAGAAATGAATTTCTACATCATTCTAGACGTGGCTCAGTCCCCTAGAGCAGACCTATCATTAAAACACAGCATTCTAAAATCACCTTTCAGTGCTTTCTCTAAAACAGATATGTGACCTGTCCTGGCACAACTCCCTCTACATATCCAGTTTTCCAGGCTGCAGACCTTTGCCCAAAGAGAAAGAAGAGAGGACTCGATTGCTAATCCTTGGTCTCACCCTCATGCTCCTGGCTCAGAGTGCAGGACCAGCTGGTTCTGTTGGTTCTGCATACCTAACAAAGACAATGGTTAAAGTGTTCATGTAAGTTCTGGCTTCTGTGACACAAAAGTCACAAAAATCTGGAATTGCTGATGAAAGACAACATGAATGACCACATGCAAGACAACAGTGAATGGAACAAGCATTAATGCACCATTTTGCAAATAAGGAAAGACACCAGAAAATGTATAACAGGTTGCAAAAGATGCATTTTGGCACCTGTAATGAAACTTAGGATGAATGCCAGTGGCTAAATTCAGTAAAGAACTCCAGAAAGCAGACACCAGGCTGCCTCTCTCATTTATGAGACATCTAAATACCTCTGTTGTGCAGGAATGCCATGTGCAGTGGTGCTCACACAGCAGCCAGCTTGTGGATACCTAAGTGTCCAGACAGACTGAGGGCAAGGTGTCACACAGCCACTCCAGGGGGATTTAGAAAGAAGAGAGGTGGTGGTGAAGCCCTGGGTCCCACTGTTGTATGTGGCACCCTAAGCACATGCCACGAGTGTTAGTTGTGCTCATATTAACAGCAAGAGAAGAAAGGTTTTGGCCATGGTCAAGTGGAAGCCCCTCGGTGTGATTCTGGCAAATGTCAGCAAGAATTTTCTGCAAGAGAGCCTAAATTCACTAAACCAAGTGAGATGATGGTTTCCAATAGACTGTATGAAATAAAATATGCAGGAAGTTCAGCTGTACAAACTCAGGACATGTTATGGCCCTTATTCCAGGACCAGAAAGTGAGTCCTGGCTTGTTTTATTTACCCTAAGAGGCACAGATAATAAGTTCACTCCAAGGCACAGCAGACACGCTTGATTCCCCTCTGGAAAAGCAGAGAGTGTTGGCAGCTAGCACATTAATTCAAGAAGTAGGTGGCTCTTCCCTTCTTAGCCTGAGGCATTCCTGAGCCTCTGCAAGTGCCTTGATGGACAGCCTTTGAACCAGCTACCCTGCTTTTTAACAGGAATTCTTCACTGATGTAACTTGATAGTACTTACATGGTGAGTGCAATTTCATGCCTTGCTGTAAACTCAGAAAACAGCGCCAGCAAACAAGAATATGCAACTTAATATGGCCCTTTTTAGCCATCTAGCCTGCTTAATGTTTTATTCTTTGGTTAGATAGCTTTCCTGCTGTCAAATGAGAAAAGTAAGAGTGCCAGCAAGAGGCATTAGCTCGCATGTGTTCAATGCCTAGCACAGTGAGAGTGCTAGGTGCTAGAAGTGAGCACATCTCAGCACTCAAAGATGTGCAGGCTGAAGAGCTGTCCCACTGCCCAGGCTTGGATGGCTTCTGATTCTAAAGAGCCTTAAGCCATAAGATAAAATAAGTCCACTGCAGACATATAAATAAAAGCACATAAAGCACAACTAAACAGGAATACACATTCCAGAAAACGAAATGCGCTTTCTCTGTTTCATTAAAAAGCAGTTCAGTCAGTCATGTTTTCCTCCTGCGTGAATTAACTGGATGCAAGAGAAAGTCCTTAGTTGAATCTTTTTTTTTATCTCAACCCAGTTTAGCAGGAATTTAGTGTGAATGCCTCTACAAGAACCTCTGCACACAATGTCAGGATGCAATGCACCAGTCACTAGGGAAAAGTGATGGAAAATCATGAGTCTTCTGTATTATTTATGCAATATCACACCTAAGCAGCATGTTTACCCAAGTGCTGTCCATCTCTGATATCCTGGGTGTTCCCACTTGGTTATGGCTGCACTGGCAGGGGCAGATTACTAGATTCCATCCTGATTGCCATAACCCAGAGGTGTGGGCTGTGCAGGCTGTGTATGTCCTCTGTATGCTGACACAAAGGAGGAAATCCAGAGCAGCAAAAATGACAGATATGCAAATAAATTAAAAAGAGATGCAGCCCAGGATACAATTTGCTTTCAGGGCTGTGGGTGCACATTGACAACTCATGTCCAGGGTCCCATCCACCAGGACCCCTAAATCATTCTTGGCAGGGCTGCTCTTGATCTGTTCCCCAGCTTGTGTTGATACCAAGGGCTGCCCTGACACAGGTGCAGCACCTTGCACTTGATCTTACTGAGCCTTGTGAAATCCCTGTGGGAGCACTCCAGCTTCTTCTGGTCCCTCTGGGTGGCATCCCATCCTACAGCTGTATCAACTGCACCACTCAGCAGTGGTGTCATTCACAGTGGTGTCATTCACAAACTTACTGAGGGTGCACTTGATGCCCCCGTCAGTGTCACTGATGAAGACACTAAATAGTACTGGTTCCAGTTGAGACACCTGAGGACACCACTTGTCATTGCTGCCCATCAGGACATTGAGCCATTCACCAATACCCTCTGCTTGATATGTGGCTTATTTTTCCTCCACTGAACAGTCCACCCATCCCATCAATCCCTGTCCAATTTAGAGTGAAGGGTGTTGTGGGGAACTATGTCAAAGGTCTTACAGAATCCCAGATAGATGACATCCATGGCTCCTCCCTAGTCCACTGATGTAGTCACTTCAACCTAGAAGACTACTAGTTGAGTGAGGCAGGACTTGCCCTTGGTGAAGCCATGCTGGGCATCTCAAATTGCTTCCCTGTCCTTCCTGTGCCTTAGCATAGCTTCTAAGAGGATCACTTCCATGGTCTTCCCAGAACAGAGGTGAGGCTGACAGGTCAGTAGTTCCTGGTGTGCTCCTTTCTACCCTCTTTAAAATCTTCTTTCCTGACACCAGGGATTTCACCTGACTGATGTGATTTTTGAAATACCACAAGGCTCTTTTAACATACATTTGCATTTGTATTTATAGTGTGCTTGTGTTAACCAAGGAGCCTGCCTTGAGTCCTTACAGTGATATTTAAATATCTCGTAACTGAGACAGGTAAAGAAGCCCTTTGTGGAACTTCACACAGAGAGTGAGGTGACAGTGGTGCTATGGCTGAAATGAGCACCACCATTCACCTGATTCTGAAAACTGAAGCAGAAACTGGTTTAAATAACTGATCAGATTTTCCATATGAATCTTCACAGCACCCTTTAGAAAAAGAAAATTACTGGTTAAAGATGATTACCTATGCTCAGCTATATTCACTGTATGTGTGAACTTGTCCTTGCCCAGAGTTTGCAGCCTTGCTGCTAGAATTTAATGCACTGGCATAGTCTGCCCTGTGGCCCATGATTTGCTTAATGGCTATCCATGGGCTCAGGGACGTCCAGATAAGCTGGAATGTGCCAGACCTACAGAGCCTTGGTAGTGCTGAAGTGGCCGTGCACTGTCCAGGCTCCCAGCACACCAGCTACGTTGGTGTTTTTTTTCTTATGCTTGGGGAAACTTCTAGGTAGAAGAAAATACAAAAAAACTTACCTTGCTCCTGTAGTGGTTGTTTCTGGCATTTGGCTTTAGGCATGTGTGAAACTATGTAAAAGCAATTGCTCATGGAAAACAGGGGAGCATTTAAATGCACAAATTCACCTAAATATGACCTTTTAAATCTGAGTATCTTTTGTTATGCATCAGAAAGAAATTTTTTTATCGTAATCATGTTTCACTTTTAAGAAAGGGAGTAAATACTATCAAGAGCACACCTTAATATGTGAGTTATATTACATACTCTTCTTTCACAGCCTGAGCCTTCAGGACACTGTGGGTCTTATTTAGGATGTTGTGCCAGTGGGCAGGTGACCATTGCCTTATTCACAGTGACATCTATTGGCAAAAGCAATGTGCAAAGGCCTCTTTATCTATTAGAAAGCTTTTAGAGCACCTCTTCTATTTTAGAATTTTTATCTTCAACACATTTCAGTTATTTCCAGTCAGTTCAGAATTTTAGATTGCTTAATATAGCTTACTCTGTTATCATCTTTTCTAACCCAATATCGCTGTTCTCAATTAATCATTCATCTGTTTCTGTCAGGGGCAGATTTAATATCATCAGCACCATTTGCCAGTTTATTAATAAAAACATAAACTATAAAAGAAGTTGAAGCTTCAACAGGACAAAAGGAAAACAGAAATCAAGAAAAACCTCTCTGAAAAACACCAAGAATGAGGTTCATTTTTTCCTCAAAATCACCAAAGTGCTGCTAAAAAAGAAATATTGAGGCCACATTTCTTTCTGTTGTTCATCCAGCTTTAGAAAGGAAAAGATCTGGAAGCAAAGTGTTGGCACTTAAACAGCTGAAATTTCATTAAAATATTTACAAACCAGAGACAGAAAAATAATTAAATCAGATCTTCACAAAAATACATATTTCTTCTACCTGTTACATGTAACCTATATTATTTTCATCTGAAAAATGAAACTGTCAGTAGTATCCACAAATTATTCAAATGTATTTACCCAAGTAAATAAGTAAATAAATAAAAGTTTGATAACTTAGAAACACACAGGAATTGACAGTGCAGTAAAAGAATTCTGTTAATCAGAGGCAGAGAATCTTTGTTTTCACATGAAAATCCAATATTCTCTTGTCAGAGACATTCCCTGTCCTCAAATTCTGCTGCACAGGAGAAGAGACACAGATCACAGGCAAATGTTTCATGACAGTGAAAACTTGTACTTGGCATAAATGATGGAGAGGTTGACAGAAACAGGAAACAAAACATGAATTTAGAAACATTTTTGTTTCAGCATTTCAGTATTATCTCCTGTCTCACAAAAACAGCAAACACACAAAGAAGATCCTCTGTCACTGAGTCAAGTATTTCACAAGAGATACAGAAATAACAGTATCTAAGAGATTAAATCACAGAGGAAATCTTTGTATTTCACATCTATAACTAGAAAACAAGATCAGATTGGGTGGGAGAACAAAAAATATAACAGCTAGGTCGGAAGTTAGTTGCAGTCCAGTTAGCAGCAGAGTAATAAGGAAGATTGTCACTGTGCTTTTTTTAGACTAATGGACAGTAAAAGAAAGAAGCCACATCTCTTGACCAAGATTCCTCTGATATTCATACTTTCATTCTGAGCTTACAACCTGATCCAAGTTCTCAATTTGGTGCTCCAAGTTTCTCAATTATTTGCAGCTTTTAATATCTGAAGATTTCTCTCTTGTAATCTGCCCATTGCCTATTTAAATGCAGAATTTCTCCTTCATTAAGATTACAGAAACTGTATAGCATATGTATATGATTTATGTTATTTTATTCATATGCCATATTACGCTTTTTTTGTAAAGTTATTTTGAGATTTATTAATTGACTACTTGAGGTTTTTTTCCTTCAAATTAATTAGAATTCCTTTAGTTCCTAGTTCATGTCTGGAAGCAACTGAGAGATAAATCTTTAAACCAGCAGAGAAAACATAGGTACACAGCAAATAGTTGTCTGGTGTATCTTCAGCCCACTGTGCTCCAGAAGGGAAGACTGCTACTTCTCAGGTTTTTTGTTTGACATAAAGAATATTCCCAGCTTATGTTAAACATGTGCAACATTAAGAACATCATGAGAATGATAGCAAATGCCATAAACATAGTCTACCTCCTGTGCCAAAACCAGCAGAGCTGACCCCAGGGCTCTGCTATGGTTTATTTAATTCTGAGAATAAGTTTATGGGTGATCAACCTTCCAGCAGGCCACAATTCTTGACAGCTACTATTTTCAGCCAATACACTTTATGCTTTTTTGGTCACTGAGCATTTAATTCCTCTTAATATAAAGGCTCAAAGTGTGTCAGAGAGTTAAGAGTTGATCAAAGGGACATATGGCTGCAGGGGGGCTGGGAAGGTGATGACATATTTCAGTCTCAGTTGCTGTAGAGAACAACATGGAGTTCACACTTGAGAGAAGATTATCTGGGAGCACATTAAGCAGGCTATTTGAGATTCAGTGTAGCTTGGGCATAGAGGAAATAAGTGACTGAGGGTGCAAACAAGTGCTCAGAGCTGAGACTGGGTCCAAATTCTCACTTTACAGTTGTAGAGGATGGATAACCTGAGAAGCTGCTCCCAAAGGATTTCAGGCAACTGAGCTTTTCTAGTCTTTTTCAGATGTCTCCACTAACTTTCAGTTGACCAATCACAGAACCAATAGTGTTAAAAATAGGCTAGAAACTGTTGTAAAATAATTATTATTAAACTAGGTTGGAAAAGACCTTCAACATCATCGAGTTCAACCCATGCCCCAACACCTCAACTAAACTACGGCACNTGCAGGTGGTTATTGTAGCCAAAATGCAGGACTCAGCACTTGGACTTATTGATCACCATCTTCTTGGACTCTGCCCATTCATCCAACTGTTCCAGGTCTCTCTGCAGAGCCCTCCTACCCTCCAACAGGTCAACATTTGCTCCCAGCTTAGTGTCATCTGCAAATTTACTAATTAACAAATTTGCTATTTAAAGACTCAATACCCTCATTCATGTCATCAGTAAGAATGCTGAACAGGACTGGCCCCAGCACAGACCCCTGAGCAACACCACTGGTGACTGGCTGCCAGTCTAATACGAGCATGGCATCATGCTCACAAAAGGGGAATTACTTGAAGGCTGACTGCTAAAACTTATTAGCCTAACTATAAAAATAGTCAATAGTTCAAAAATGCACTATCAGAAACTTGCAGAATTGATTGCATGTCTTACCACTGCCAAAAAATATTTTATTTGGAACATAAAGACATACTTAATACTACACTGTCCAAAGACAGACTTTAAATGATGGGTGACATTTTTTTCCAAACCTAAAGCTGCAGGTGTCAATTATAAAAGTATAGCCTTCTCCATAAAACTTTAGGCTCTTCAACAGAAAATACAAGACACATTCATAAAATCCATATTTTATTTTGATAAAATCCTTATAAATATAAAAGCATTGAATCAATTCCACTGTCTACAACATGTAAGAAATATGTAAAAGGTCTGTTTACAATATGAAGCAGTAGCCTTATTCCTTTCTCTTCTGAGACAAACAAATCCTTTGTATCCATCCTGCAATTTGTAAACATCTTTTTCCACATTCTGTAGCTACTCACATAACAGGGAAACATATGAGATCAAATCCTAAGACTAAAAAAGGGAGTGACAACATAAAACACACTCCTACTTTTCTTTTTTGTGCTGCTAAATGCCTTTTATTTCTCCAATGGTCTGTTTGTGTTCTTCGGAAAATATTCAAAAGGCATTGGGAGGCCTTACAGGATATAATAGCTATATTCTGGGGAGGAGAAAACAAAGAAGTCCACAAATCTTAAACTAAGATAAAATATCTATATCTCTATGTCTAATCTTTGTTCTAAAACAGCATATAAAGTCAATCCTGATTGTGATTTCCCCTCATGTTTGTACATCTAAGATCAAATGACCCATTGAGGTAAAAATCAGAGCATATAAAACCTACTTAAAAATGAATTCAAGAAGAGCAGTTATGGAAGATGAATTTGTCAGAAGTACTACAGAGATTGGTGTTAGTTGCTGCCAGTAAAACCTCTAGCTGCCTCTTTCAGGTATCATTGGATTTCACTATGTAGTTCTTACAGTTTGAGAGTAAATCTAATTCTATCCTAAGCTACATCATATGGCATGTTCATTAATAAAGATATTTGGTGTAAAAAAGCCCCAATTCAGATAAAAAAGCTCCCGAGAGAAACACAGGTTCAAGTCAACTCATAAAGACAGACATTTCAACATATTGCTATTGAGGGCTGCGCTTGTTATTAGATGTTGATTTGATTCCGATTTCTTTGGCTCTCTCTGACTATTCTCTTTGGTCTTGGAATATATGTACAACCTCTGAAGTTCAGCTATGACAGCAGAACATCAGCCAGCACCTTGAGACATTCTATACATGGATAGTACTGTGCTCCACAGTGAGGTGAGAGGTAAGCAGCACATGGTTCACACTGCAGCATGCAACAGTCTGGAGCAACAGTTACCCCTGCCTCTTGATTTTAAGTGGCAGAAGTCTGATGCTATTTGGATATAGTGTAATAAGCCCTTATTTTGAACCAAATGCAACAAACTGGATTTAGGAACAAACAGCTTCCCCTATGCCCTTCTACCCTGAAGTTTTCAGGTTTCAGGACAATTTCATCTTGTGACATTGTGAAATTCAGGAATACCTAATCTACCTGACACGACCTTGAAATATACAAAATCTTTACTATTTGCTTTTAAAAAAATATCAATCAGTACATGATTACTGCCATGAAGCAGACAGAATAATAGGTTCATACAAATATCTGTTTTACTTAAATGCTCCTAGTCATTACTGTTTTTTGTGGGAAAGTAAGCATGGTATTGCAGAAGTCAGCAATGAAATTACATCATACTTGAAATATATTTTATCCTTGAGAACTGCAGGATGAGGTTTATACAGAAGCTAAATGTTATGTTAGAGACCAGAAGAAAAATCCCAGAACATCCTATACTGTCAATAATACCAGGGATCCTATTCAGTAATTTGGTGGCAAAATGTGGGCAACTCCTTCACCACATTTGACCCCTATGATTAGCAGTGACTTCTGTGTATGCAATGCTGATGGCTCAGTGCTTCCAATGCACTCAAACCCAGTCAGACCTATTAACATCAATGAATCTGTGACAACTCGGGACATATTTGCCTGTGAGAAATGACTGCACGGCAACCACTAATAAAAAACCACCTATTTGTTAAAACAACTCATAAAAAGAAAAAAAATGTAAAACTACGAAGTATATTAACTATTAAAATGAATTCATCCTTTGGTTTTAGAGAGAGGCTACTCTGGATTTACTCCTTTAATTCCTTCTGACTTCTCGTCCCCTCAGAGGCTGGGGAGGCCGGAAGTTTCTCAGCAAGCAGCAGGCAACCTCATCCTCAGCAGTGCTCAGGAGGCTGCGGAATTTGGCCAGCTGTAACCAAAAGAGACATAAGGTTCAGCAGAAAACCCTCATGTCAATACTAACGAAAAAGCATGTAAATGTTAAAGACACTTGTTACTCTTTTCCACCTGAAAGAACAGAGGAAAGACAACAGAGAAAGAAAGTCATGAGGGGAATGGCAATTTCACCATTGCTATCCTTGTAAATGAAAAAGGATGACTACTGAGAAAATACATGTCAACATGAAACTATGCATAAGGATTGTTTGTTTCCTTTATTCACTTTGTCTTCCAAAATATAATCTAAAATGGGGGGGG
>VWYI01013806.1:39320-78182 GCA_013399455.1 Anthoscopus minutus | reverse complement strand
TTTTTAGTTTGATTTCATATTTTGGAGGTTCTGAAATGCTTTTTACCAAAAGATAAGATTATGTTTCTTATCATACAAACATTAGGTGCATGTTTCCTTCTTCAAAGAGTTTATTCACAATTAACCTTGAATTGCAGGTGTGGTACTAGAGAACACTTCTGCAAATAGCACTTACTCCAACCAGGGGATATTACAAATTCTTCCCTTGTGAAGGCATAGGACAAGTAGTTGTCATTAACTCAGCATGTGCTGATCTCAGCAGAAACCTCACCAGAGTTCCATGTCAAAACCCTGGAAAATCTGAGCCTGATTTCTGACCTAAGTTTGGAATTTTGTTTAATTTCTAATATTTCCAATGGTTACTATTTCTATAGATCACCTTACTTCCCTCCTAAGTTAACAAAGGTAGGATAGCACAAAAACCATTCCATTATAATAGATAATTTAGTTGTATGGCACATTGCATTGTAATGATATTAAGAGCAGAAAAGGTCAATACTATCTTGCTTCACCTCATCCTGAAGCTAATGTTTCCAATTTAGAGTCCTGTAAGCTTCTAAACACTTAAAAGCTATTTTTCATTTCTTTGAACCTGAAAAATGCAACAAAAACTCAGTAGTAAACTCTAAAACCCTAAAGAAATAGGAACTCAAGGAAGAAAATTAAGTGGTAGAACAATACCGGTCACAGTGCTGACTGATCAATCACAATGGTGGACATTACTGGAAACAAGCACTTTTGCTGCATGGATGTTTCTATTGATAAGAATACAGCAATTTCTACTTTAATACATAAGATATAGCTAAGGTTTATGAAAAATGACTAATGAAGAATCACTATACTTGACACTTTCCCACACCAAGTTTTCTGAGCCTGTTACACATGGATGTTTATATACAGCATTTCACATTTTAGAATGTATTAATTATAGATTTGCCCAAATAATAAGCTTTTAACCTGAAAAATGGCTTTCTTTGGAAAGATGATACCTGAACACAAGTTTTCCGTACACATTGCAGCAAGCCTTACGAAGCCAGATTGAGGGGAATGAGGAAGAGATACAGATGAGAAAAATACACACATGGAGCAAATTAAATGATTTCAAATCGGTTGCAAACAGAAATTTGAGCTTTCCCTACACACCGCCCTGATTCAGGGAGCTGTCTTAACATTTTTAGCAAAGACTGAAGACACCACTTCTGCTGATTATGTGATCTCTACTCAGAAATACTTTACACCTAAGAGGATCAGCCCGCTGGGTGTCACTGTTGCCAAGTTAAGATACAGGATGAAGCTTTAACAAGAAATATAAAGACTCCTTCGTGTCGAATCACAGCTTTCCTAAAACAGCCTAGCATAATCTCAGCTTAGTACAATAGTTTTCCCTTTTCACAATTCTAGTAAATTCATCAAACTTTATGTGTTTAGAATGCAAGAAGAAATTTACTACTTATCTGCCAGATAAAAATGCCAAAGGTAAGGTTTGAGCAGGATATGCAACTAATTAAACAAACTGGAATTCCAGAATTTCTAAGCATCACCAGAACTCTTCTTTTCTTTAATTTCCTTATAGATTATTTTTGTTTATTAATTTTTAGAGTATGCAGCTTATATTTAAAATTTAATAATAAACAGCTGTTACAGCAAGAAAGACAACTAGTCAGAAAAAATTTGATATGCATATTTTGGCTTTTGAAAATCTTGTAAGGTCTGCAGTGCCAAGGTCTGCAAAAAAACATAATTTTGGGTGGCCTTTACAATTTCAATTCTTACAAAAGCAACATTTCTATAGCAGTGAAAAATTCAAATATACCTGTTCAGAACAAACACTTATGGGCTCTCTCAGAACAATCCAGATGACGCTTTCAAGAAGAGGTGGAACAGTGAGAGAGCCAAAGTAAGTCCAGTAGTCAAGGGACTTGGGAAGCAGACAGCTGGGATCAAAGTTAGTGAATAGTGCTTTTTTTCCCTAGAAAGAAATAAAATAAAAATAAATACCAGGGCAATGTTATTTAAAAGCAAGAGGCCAAGGTAAATCATGCCAAAGGAGGTAAAGCTTGTTCCACTCTCAGGTGGGCTGGCAGCATCTTGGGTGATGATAGGAGGTCCTCATCACTGCCCTTCTGATGAGGTCTTACCTCAGTGACAGCTTCGCTGTGACTTTCCTTGATGCCAGCAGGACACCATAAAAGATGTCATGTTAGCAAAGGCTCCCCAAAGTTACAGTTGACCATGACATGGAAGTTGTGGGGAGAAGACAGAAGATGTTAAACTTTCAATGTGGTCTCTGTGGCACTGTCAGAATTACTCAACAGGTTACTGCCACTTGCTTCCCTCCCCACTCACTCCTCCCAGGAGTTACTTCTGCTTCTCCCTGTACCAGGTAACAGGCCAGAGATGTCTGTCTGAAACATCATGTTGAGAGTCTGGCTGATTTTTCTCACACAGACAATAGGTTATTTCTCACCCTGTACCTCAGCAAAACAGGGAAGGAAGTCTTTCCTTCATCTTTTTTACAACTTTCCATAAAGTATGTTTTTCCCCTGTTACTATCCTTATAGCAACAGATTTATCAGAGACTGGGCTCTGTGAGGAATGAACCTTTCTTCTGATCTTTCACTGAGTACAAATTATTTTTTGTCTACTTAGTTTTCAACTTAAACTGAATGCACACAAACTGTCTCAAATCAGGTATCAATTGCAAGGGAAAAGGAAACATGAAGATACAGGGAGTAACAGTCAGGTTTCAAAAAACAAAAAACCCTTACGAAAAATAAAAAAAATCCCAACAAAAGCAACCACCAACTTCTTTTAGAAGCACTTGTTCACCTTGATTCTGATGGTGTCCAAGCGGTCAGTAATCTTGTTCAGTTGAGGGTTGCATTCACCAATCTATTAAGTCCAAAGAAAAAAGAAACACTGGAGCTCCAAAGAAAAGCAACAAAAATTAATGAAAAGCAAATGCATAATGAAATTGCTTTACATAACTGAAGTGACTGTAAGATCTGATGCATTTCGTGAGTACAAGCCTGTGACTAGCTGGTCCTTACAAATAATACTGGTCATAAAGAAGATCCACTTCCTTGCTGATAGTATTCTGGCTACTCATAGTAATTCTTTTAGCTACAAAAGAATTACAAACTTTTCACTACAGAGGAATAGAAACCATTTATCTTTCATGATTTAATATGCAGGATATTAAAAGTTACAGACTAACATCAGAAAGTTAAACTGCTTATAGCATTGAAAATGCTCCTCTTATGTAATAACATTCCAAACAGATTTTGTGCACTAAGAAATCCAGTGACACTTCCCTTGAGTAACTGTAGTGCAAACTGGAAAGATAGAATTACTGAATTGCTGAAGCAGTTCTTTGCAACTGCTGTATGGATTGGCTCTGACTGTGCCAGCACCACTACTAGCTGTTCTCAGGAAGCTTTGTCAGCCACTAGAAAACACAGAATTGACCAAAGCCCTATCTTTTGCCATAGCTTGTGTGAATTCCCCATATGCTTCTCCATACAGAAGTCAGTGAAGCTGTTGCATTAGTTTAATCCTAGACCAGGTAGAGAAGGCAAAAAGGTATAAAATAATTATTAGGAAATTCTCCAGTTTCTGGTTTTGCATTTTTAAATTATTATTATTTTCCAGAAGAAACTGCCAGCTCAGAAACAAGCCATTATAGAAATCTTTAAATCAACCTGTCCCCCTAAAGGAGCATGCTAGTCGAGTACAAGTTACTGGGATCTAAATGGAAGCAGCTGAATCAGGTTTCACATCTGATGTTGCATGGACTTGCAGACTAGGCAAACTGAAGAGTTTGACTGTCTTGAAAAATCTGTTAAGCTGATATTTTTATCCTTAAAGGAAGCACAGCTTTCTGTATTGGCAACTTAACACTATGGAGGAAGTAATTATAAAATAAGCATCTCTTTAGCAGTAATTACACCAACTACCAGCATTATCTCTTTGGGCTTATAATGCAGATTTATTATGAGGGCTGAAGCATTCTCTTCTTACCTTCAGAAATACAGCCATGACTGCTAGTCCATCTGACTGACAAGCTGCCTCAACAAAACTTGAATACTTCTCTGCATTCCAATGGACCACGTGAAGCTGAAAAGCAAGAGACACAGACAGCATCAACTCTTGCTGAACTCAAGTAGTGGCAAATGAACATTACAACTTTACTGGGTTTGACATTCTATTTCACTCTTTTGTATGCAGAATCATTCAGTGTTCTAAATGCCAGTATTTCATGAAATAAGTAAATATGTAGTTCACACAAATGGCAAAAGTATTTCCAGTGGCTGAGATTATTAAAAATTTAGCAGCAATCAGTACACCACAGTGCCAGTCAAACTGTTGGGTCCTCAGATTTTGAACTGAGAAGTTAAGACAAAAAGCCAATGGTTATATAACTAGAGGTTTTAAATCCATTTTCAGTACAGCTGATTTTAAAAAGTGATTGAAATTCATGTGGATGTCATTAGTATTTTACTCCTCTTTTTCTTTAATCAAGCTTTCAGCAACATTAATCATCCACATAAATAGCTAGAACACAGGCAAATACACATTAAACTTCCACTGACCTCTCTTCCCTTGCCTAGCTTAGGACAACATCAGTGTTTCATTTTCAACACTTTTCAAATGTTATTTTCTATGACTACCAGTAGCCATGCCCTTACAAGCAGCTTGATTATATCAGGTTTGAGCATTTGCATTTCCAACATGCATTATTCTGGAAGTATCCTGTCATATTTGTTTAAGTTTAAAGATACTACCCAGCCAGGAGAGAAGAGGAAAAGGCTGTGATGCCTATTTTCATGCCACTTAAGTGCCTTCTGTTAAATCAGGTTTCCTAATTCCTGACCACAGTTCATGACAGGAGCTCCTGGTTCCCAGGAAGTGCCAGGTTGTTCCAGCCTTGAGCAATGGTCTGACTGCCAAACTGGAGAAAGCACACTCACATAGCACTTAACTCTAAGTACTTCACAAACATTAATTACTTTCACAAATCCTCAGTGGATTAGTAAATCTTATTACACAGTTTTTAGTTAAAGATGCTCAGAAGCAGGGTGTGAGATTGGCTTTTCTAAAATTGGTGACCATATTTTCATAAGTTGAACTTCAAGAATGCTGAAAAGCAACTCATTGAATGACTTAAACTGGGATGAACCCATGAAAAAAAAAGGCTTCCTTTTTGAATACAGCACTTACAAGGCAAGTAAAGTAAGAACAATTTAGGAAAGCTGAAACCTGCTTTAAAGGATTTCTGCATGAGGCAACATAGCTGCACAGTTGAAATAGGGATCTAGGAGTATGAAGAATTTTGTTCTAAATATCAATCCTTCCTTAACTTCTAGGCATTTCCATTTTCCATATCTATAAAATGGAAGTCTTACTTGGTCTTACTTGATATCAATGTTTGTTAAGCATCTGGACTCTAAAGCACTGAAACATTACTTGCAGCAAGTAAGGAATCCCACTGTCGTCAATAACAATACATGTACAGCCATGATGACATGCATGCTGGCTCACAGCTTTAGAAATCCTTGAAGGAAAGTTGCTAAGAATATTATACACTAAACCAAGAGGAGAACATAGTCCACTAAACCTTCCTCAAGTGCATTAATATCCTGGGGCTCAGTGTCTGCACTGCTCCCTATTATAAGTTCACAGAACCTATGTTGAACAACTTTTAAATGATTACGTTTTTGCATACACAAAAAGGAAACAGATACCCTCAGTCAGAAATTAATTTTATTGTGGATTCGGAAAAAAAAACCCACCAAAAACAACCCAACAAAGAACAAAAAGGAAAATTCCCACAGCTACTAAAAGCTCACTTCCCTCCCTCGTAGTTTTGCCAAAAAAGCCCCAATAAGGTAACCCTCCCAAAACCAAACCCCTCAAAGAGAGTGTGAAACATTTTTGGGTACAGACCCGTTCTCAATGGCCTGTGACTTCTCTCTAAGGAATATATCCTGTCTTACCACCGCTGTGTCAGTGCAGCTTGTGAAGAGACCTTGATCAGACTGTATGTTGTCACAGAGAATGGAGCCATGGATCCCTTCTGCTTCCTTCTAGGCTTAAGGGCCAAACCTTGCAGTCTTCTTTACCTGTACATTAATTCTTTCTTCAATTCAGTCAATGCTTTTTCTTGAAACCTTGCACATCTTCCTTATAAAGGTGAGCACTGAAACCATCTTCATGTCTCCTTCTGTGATATTTTCTTTTATGTGAATAATATTCAGAAGCCTTGGTTTGAATTCTGAGTTTCTTATCCCAAAGCCAAAGTGACATCTAGAGAGCTTCTTGTGGAGGGTTACCCAACCAACAGGTAACAGAAAGGCTTTTAGACTGGCTAGAAATTCACAGACATTTTCTCCTTCCATTTGGTTTCTTAGATGGGAAACATATATTTTCTCAGCTAGAAATTTGGGTTTGGTACTTAATGGTTTTAAAGCACCTCTATTAATTCTTTATAGTCCATCTCACCTGGTTCCTGTGGAAAACATAAGCCTTTAAACACTGCAAATGTCACTTTTCCCCATTAGTGTTAGAAAACCGATCATTTTTTCCTGACCAGTATCTCTTACCGCATTTCCAGTAAAATCTGATCACACCATAGTGCATGCATGACACCTTTTTCTTCTGTAGTATTATGCCTTTTATTTGTCCATTTATTTATACACTCTTTACTTCTTTTTAACCCCAGAAAACTCTGACACTGTCTGAATCATATGTTTTTAAAGATCTCAATCTCCTGAAAGTATTCCATGTTATTCCATTTGCAAAGAGGAATCTCATACTGAGAACTTTCTCCCACAGATTACCCAAATGCACCAAAGGAGACAGAGCAGGAGTGAATGCTCCATGCCAGAGCAGATGGTGCACTTCTCCCTGTGGCACACCACCTCCTCTGAAGTGCAGTACCCCACAGACAGCAGCCACCCCACCAACAGTAGGCATCCCACAGATATTAAAACATGGTTCTCAAAGTCATAACCACCACGTTGCTAAGTGCACCAAAAAATGCAACACTCCTAAGTCTTGCAAAACTTTATGCTATATAGGTCCCAAATCCACTAATTCTGTGGTTTGTCATTGAAGATGACTTTGAAAATGTTCTCCAAGGAAGAAAAAATGAAAGACAAAGTTTAAAATAACTCTTGAACATTAAGTCTTGCTCTTATCAAGCTCTTGTCTTCTGTACTCCTTTTATAATCCTCTCCAAAGCTTTGAAAGAGGCTCTCCTTTGAGAAAGGACCAAACATGCAACACTTCAGAAAGACCTTGTCTTTTGATAAAATGAGGGGAAGTTGAAAAGCAGGAAGAGGAAGGGCAACATTATTCTTGTAACGAAAAACTAGTCACAAGCTCAGAGGTATTGATGGCTCCATGCAAAGCCTTACCTCTGCCGCATACTTCATCCCATCCACTGTGTGCTCAGAGCCGGCTTCATCATTGGATCCCCAGTGGAAGTGAATCTGGCGCAGCCTGTAGGTCCCGCTGAGTGGCCCCCCAGTCAGCACTGGAAACCCAAGCAGAGCAAAAGGCTTCACTGAGAGAACAGGAGTCTCTACCCACATCCTCTAACCTCACACCAGACTTCAGTCTTTGGACACTTCTCTGCTCCTGCTCATAAGTTGTCTCAGACGGCCTCTCATTTCTTGAAAGTACTACGGAAACCCTCACCTGTCAAGGATATGACTATGATAATTGCATTTATGGGTAGATCAGTGGGTTATGGCTCACTAAAGCTATGCTATTTTCCATGTTGGATATTTCTCAGAAAATGGGAAAATACTTCTATATTACAACACTCAAGAGTTTTCTCTCTTGATTATATTAAAAGGAATTGTTAAGAAATTAAGCTCAAAATACAGGTTTTATGAATAAGGAGCAGGATCATAAAAATGAAATTATTTTCAGAATTTATTTTCCTCTTTGAAATTTGGTGGAAAATAGGTGGAGCTTTATTTTTCAGGGCTCTTTCCTTCATTTGCAACTAGATCCAGTTATATCAGATTGAAGTCTGAGGAAAAGGAGCTTTTATTAACATAAACAAAATTAAACCAATGTACATATGCATTGTACAACTGCATTATTACCGACAATTAGCCAGGGCTGGGAAGTGTGTCCTATGAGGAGCAGCTACGTACTTTGGGTTTGTCTAGTTTGGAGAAAAGGAGGCTGAGGGGTGTCCTCACTGATCTCTACTTCTGAGCAGGGGAAGCAGAGAGGGAGCTGCTGGTCTCTTCTCTCAAGTATCCAGTGACAGAACTTATGGATAAGGCTCAAAGCTGTGCCAGGGAAGATTTAAACTGTACACTAGGAAGCATTTCTTTACCATGTTGGGGGTCAAACACTGGAACAAGTTTCCTAGAGAGGTTGTCAAAGACTTAGGCTTATCAGAGTTTAAGAGGCATTTGGACAATGCCTTTAGTAATATGCTTTAACTTTTGGTTAGCCCTGAACTGCTTGAGCATTTGGACAAGATGATCGCTGCAGGTCCCTTCTAACTTAAAGAGTTTATTCTATTTTTCTGTTTCTAATCTCTTCTGTTCTAATTCTACTAAAAATAACATACATATGGGTGGGGTTTTCATTATTTTGCTTTTGCAAGTGCTTGTAATTTTCTTGTCAGACTTAGAATCAAAATATCTCTTCACAGAGCCTTGAATGTGAATTACACTCAGAAAGATTCCTTATTCACGGCAAAACAAATCACTCCACTCTCCCAGCTCCATATGTCCTCTGAGTGTTTGGGAATCAGTCTGGAATAGTTTACTGGCTCATTATAGAAATTTTAAGGGGAAATGAGGGGATATTTAACCAGATGTTTTTTTAATTAAGAGAAGTAGGGATGACAATAGCAATTTTTTCTCTCTTCTAGGTTTAGTCCAAAACCTAAACCTTCTTAGGAACAAAATACAGCAAATAAAGCTGAAAGAATTTCTAAGCTGCCTATTTGCAAACACAAGTAGCTTGGATAATGAAAAGGAAATGGGACTGTTTATTTTGGGAAAAAATATTTAACTTCCTTAAAGCTTCAACTCAAAAACATGCATTTACACAGTCTATAAAGTAGCAAACAGGAGTTGAGGCAGTGGCACTTTTAAATTCCTTCCTTTAAGGACTGTAAGCATGGATGCAAATGATCTTAGAAAAGTGTAAGGATCAGTGTTCAAGCTGGCTGAGGAAAAAGTATTATGCTGAAATGCACCAACATGAAATACTTATGCTGAAATATGTGGAAAGTGGCCCATTGATGTATTTATGCCACATCACACAGTGATGGTAAAACCCTTTCATTCCGACAGTAATTAAGAAAGAGGGTGGTCAGAAATTTTTAAAGCAAATATCAGTTATGTCAAATTTTGAAAAATGCTGGAAGGAGATCAACAGAACAATTTCAAAGAATGGAGCTAATGTGGTACTAATGAGCATAAACAGACTTACACAAACAGTTACAGACTTGAGAGAACGCCCAGTTCCAGTGCTGACCAAAGTGAGGAAATAGTTCATATGGGAGTCAATTATTAATGCATTAGAAGATGCTAATGTTTTAAGTACCAATTAATTTGATTTTTTTTCATGAAATCAACACATGGCAGGAGTTCTTACTTCACAGAGGTGCCCCAGAAGCCAAATTTAGGCCCTAGAAAATTCAGTATTTTTTGAGCAATGACCTGAAAGAAAACAAAAACAATACTGATAAAGTTTGTCAGTGACAAATATTAGGGAAAATAGAGAATTACTCAGTTTATGGTTGAGAACTGAAGAATCTGGTCCATGCATAGAAGACATGGAGTCTACTGAAGGAGACGTGGAATTCCATCTGTTAATTATCTGATCAACATCTGTCAGTATTTTGCCATGATATGAACTATATCCTTGGAGATATGGCCTGAGGAAAGCAGTAAGAGGAGGATTGCATTACCATTGCTTTGGTACCAGGGGAAGTCTAGAGAAACACTGTGTTCAGGCCCTGTCACTTCATGGATGGAGTTAAGAGTGGAAGAGGTTCTTGGTGAATTCACATTCATTACCTGTTTTTCTTTTAAACTCTGAGAGTAATTAACAATTAGAAAAACTTACCAAAGGCTGTGGTAGGTTCACCATCGATGGAAAATTTGAAATCAAGATTGTATATTTTTCTAAGAGATGTGCTTTAGTTCACCAGCATCTACTAGGCTCGAAGCAGAGATTAATTCTGGGAAGTTCCGTGGCATCTGACACAAGGTCAGATTGATCACTGATGGTTCAGCTGGTGGCTTTCACACAACATCCAATGTTGACAGAAAGTTTAAAACTAAGACTGTTCAGGAAACAAAAACATGACGGTGCCTCCATCTCTGTCTCTCCCTATTGCCACCAATAAGTCCTCAGGACTAATGGGTCATCAAAAATTAGTCTCTCTCTGGCTTTGATGTTTGTGAAAGCATCATATCGTCTTTGATCCTCAGCTAAGCCTCACACACCCACAAAATTATTTTACTGCTTGAAGATTCTGCACTCCTACAGCTTCTAGGGGAGGCATGCTGGCTTGCCCAAAATCCAAGAGAAGGCTTCCAAGATGAAGATACTAACATTACGAAGACCATGATAAAACAGAGAACTTCTCAATAATAAGTATTGTTTACAAAAAGGTAAGCTACATACTCCTGGAAAAGATTGGGGCAATAATATTTTTCAGACAAGAAAAGGTATTACTTGGGATCTATTTCACTTGTTCTGAATTGGCTCTTACTTGACATAAGAAGTCCAAGTATAGGTTGCAAAAAGGGGAAAAACATAACCAAACCTGCAGCTAAATTCAGATAAGAGATTTGAGCGATCGGTTGGAATGAACCTGTAATGAGACATAAAGGATTCATCTGCAGTGAGAGAGAGAGAGAGAGCACCATTTGAAAAATTGTACACAACACTGTTCAAACAGGGAGCTGGCACTCTCCATCTGGTGGAGGTGGATCAAAGCACTCTTGTGAGTAGAGAATCCCAGCACTTTCTGAGAAACACAACCTCGAACTTGTGTCCAAATATGTTCCCACATTGTATCATGTTGAAAGACAGGGAAAAAGGAATCTCTCATCCAGAGGAGCAAAGCCTTACTGTTTATAAGGAGTTCACATTCAGGCAGTGAGACATGCCCAGGCTGTAGGCATTCTATTCAGGAACTGGTGGAGGAAGTTACAGTGCAAGAGTAAAGGAACAAACCTGATTTGTTGATGGTGTCATCAAACTCCACACTGGTGGAGTGCCCGTTGTTAAGGATGATTTTAGCAGAAGCTGGATCATAACTGGGATTTAGAGGACGGAGGGAGGGATCATACTTGGTTTCCTCAGTTTTGATGTCGATGGGTGACTGACGGTCTCCATTAGCAACAGGAAAAACTTCCTTCCAGTGGGCAGGCCCTGCAATGCATTGGAGGAAAAGTCTAAATTTCTGACAATACCCTCATTCTTATGAAAGAAAACTCTGCTTGAATTGTCCTCATCTGCATCTTTTAAATTCAAAAGGATGCATCAGGAAAACACAGATCAAAATATTGGTATATCAATACTTTTGCTGCACCATATTGCAATAGCAGCTCTCAGGACCCCTTCATGTACCTTGCATGCACCTTTAAACAAGGCCACATGCACTATGTAGATACTTAATTATTCCCAGGTAAGACTCAGCTATGCACAAGACACATAAAACAAATGCTCATTCAAATCAAGCATCCTGTATCCAACAGGCACCAGGCGCCAATAAATTTCTGACACGCCATTTTTGCCTAATATCATGTCTCATTGTGTCTTGAAGAATTACCTCTTTTCTATGCTAATCCCCACATTAAGAATTTTTTTATGCCTTAGTCATTTGCTGCAAAAGACCTGAGAACACATCTTCCACTGATCACTCTGAATGAGATGGGGAGATGTCAAAAAAGGTGATTGGTGATGTCAGAAAATGCTGAATGGCTCCTGAAGCCTGATGGCAGTGCCTGGAACCTACACACTGCTGCAGCTCTGATCACCTCCTCCCAGCCCACCAAGTGTGCACACCAGCTGTCACAAGAAGGAGAGACTGTCACCCTCTAATCATGAAGTGTCCGTGCACACAGGCACACATACACACACACACACACACACACACACACAAGTGTAGCACTGACAAAATCAAAGAACAGGAACACTCAGGACAGTGGTGCCTGTGTGAGGTTTGGATTTCTACTGCCCTCAGCTAATGAGACTTCCAGACACAGAAGCAACATCATTCACCACACTTAGGTAGAAATTATAGGACTAAAGAAGCTGTTAATCAATACTAGTCATCTCAACCTTCCTCTCTCCAAACAGGCTAAGCCAAACATCACCTAAAAAGCTAATAAATCAATAATATGGATGTGAGAAAATGGCAAATGATATCCTAAAATAAGTAAGAAAAGCTTAATTTATAAGATGTGTGAGTCATCTGTTGTTACCTACTAAACATCAGAGAGTTCCTTATAATTCACAGTAAGTATATATGTGCCACAGTTTAACCATATTTGGATAAGAGGGTAAAGAAAAATATGAACAGTAAGTTGCCTGGGGAATAGATTCAATAAAGACAGAAAACAAGGTTTAGGATGGAAAGAAGGGGAAAGCAAGGGGAAAGAAGAAACAAAAAAGAGAAAGGTGAAAGGTGAAAGTCTGCAGGGCAAATGATCTTTCAGTATTAAGAAGAGTACAGCACTTGTTTCTCCTCCAGGCTTATAATGAGTAAGAAGCATAATAAATCAATTGAGAGACTGGATATAAGAAAAACCTAAAATGAGCATCAGAACCTGGTCCAATAAAATCTGCATCACTGGAAATCCTCATAACTAACTCCTTATACTGAAGATAACTGACCTCAGTGTAAAAATTGGGTTTGGGTCTTTTTGGATGGCTTAGCACTTAAATAAAAATGATGACAAAAAAGGATGAAAACGTATGATGCAGTGGTTAATAGCCTAACATCAAAAGCTGTTAGATATCTTTCTTTCCTCAACTTCAATGGAAGTGAACACAGCTCATAAACTCACAGGTGCTAAAAGCACCCATGCAGTTCAGCAATAAATCACAGAGGAAGCGCCCACAGCACCAGGGGGCCGCAGCTTCCAAAGCACCTGGGCTAAGAATGATTCTCCCTGAGCAGCACTGAAAGTAGGAAAAACTTGTAAAGAACAGCCTTCAGTCTTGATTTGCTAAAAACTAACTACCCCATTAACTAAACTCAATAAAGAAATAGATTCTAAGGCAGAAGATAAAAATCATACTGGTTTGAAAGATAAAATTGTTCAGACTTAATTCCTCTCAGTTCACAAACAGCCATCAAAGCTATTCAATATTCTAATTACATACAGTCTAGAATATAATTTTAATTGTGTTTAGATCCTAATACCCTGAAGTTAGGGTGCAACACAAAATTTTATTTGTAAGAAGCAGCACTCCTTAATTTATACCTTGGTACCATGATTTGGAATATGCTTAGAATAAGCTTATTGTTTATTTTAATGATTAAATATTGCTTAATTTTAATATTTCTAATACTCCTTAACTGATAAAAGGCAAAAAAATATATTTATGCACATACCTACTTGTCTCCTATTGCTCTGTCTCAGAAATAACTATAGTTATTTGAATTAAATAATATGGATGACTTGCATTCAGAAATAATTAAAGTTGGCAAAAAGAGGACCCAAGGCTGTGATTCTGTCACTACCTAATTATTTAACAGTAATATTCATTTGTTATAAGAAAACATTATTACGTGTTTGGCATTTGTTCTTGGCTCAGATGACCAAATATTGTTTTGCTATGGTGATTAAACATCTACCAGTAAGCAAACTACCAGACATCTAACCTTTCAAAATATACAGAAGAATATCAAGAAACTTCAGCTCATTTTGTACCACTAGGTTATACCAAGAAGTATTCCTTACTAGGTAATCCACCAGCTATCTAGCGCAACTATCAGGCTTTTGCCACTCTAGGAAAACTGACTCAATTAATTTCTATAGACCATAGCCCAATGCAAACTGTGTGTATTAATGTTGTAGAAAAAAGTCATTACTGTTGACAGAGATGCTCAAATGCATGTCATACAATCAGATTTAAGCCAGTGGGATCACCAGGGTGAAAATTTCTTCTGAATTCAGATCTGAATTAGATGTCTCCATATTACAATAGCGTACACTTCAGTTTTCTAAATATGCACTTTAAGACATATCCAAGGAGTATAACTCATTAATTCACCTCCCTTCATTTTTTCCTTTGCTGAATGAAAGTGATTAATATACCAGTTTTTGAACTTATGAAGCCTCTCCTGCTGTTGGGAAAATGTTCTCTTGCTAGAGGCAATTTTCTAGTAGCTCTTAACAATCAAAGCTATTGTGACTGAGATTTATGACAAAAAACTGAACCATCTGCTCTGAAGATTTCATGTCTTTATTTTGGACACAGCATTACCACCGGCAATGAATTGTCTGACACTTTTAGGTCAGACTATTGCTGCACATACCACTCACCAGCACTGCACACAGCCAGTTCATGAAACAGGTCTCACAATGAAGGCAGTTAGGAATTTGGCAGGAGAAAGAATTCACTATAGCACCTCGCAGTGTTGTATTTTGAGCCAGTTGAAGCTAAAGATTACAAATTTCATCAACAGGGTAACTGGAGACAAGCCCAGTGAAGCCACTACAGGATACAGTTGTGTTCCAGTGAGTCTCTATACATGCATAAATGGAGAATGCACAGGTGAAAAAGGGTTTGTTTGTTTGTTTGTTTTTCACAGTTTGTTATTATATATAGAAAATTCATTATTTTAATATGGTCTGACCTTGACAGGATCACATCCTCATTTATTTCTAAAGAGAATCCATTGCCCAGTTTATCACATAGTGCCTAAATTTATAAACTTAGGTTTGCAAGTAGTTTGATTGCATATTAGGTTACAGTAAGATGAGCTCAAACAAAAGGTATTAGAAATTCATTATGGGTAAAATAAAGCAGCTTTTTAAAAGCAGATACTGAAATAATGTAATTATTCTAAGAAAGAAGTATATAAGGAATTACGGCTCAACTGAAGTGTCTTAAAGGTCTTTTGCAATCTAAATGATTCTATGAATTAATATCCCTTTTATTTGTAAAATGCCTCAGCATTACAGTAGTAACTAGATCAAGAGAAAATTTTGCAGTAAAAGACAATACATGTAAATAATTACCACATATTTCATTAAACAAATAGACTGAAGGCAATTGATTTCCCACTGAGGCCTCTTCCAACCTTACTCATTCTGTGATTTGCCTTTTAACTAAAGCAATTCCCTTGTACACTAAAAAGGACTCAAGGGGCAAGAACATTCTCATCCTGACAGGAACCTTAAGCAGCAGTGAAAAGCATGCATGATGCCACATTGAAGTCAGTTTTCAAGATTTCAGTATTATGCCTCTACAGATAAGCAACATCAAAACTGTGACGGAAGAAAAGTGGCAAGAATGCAAAGGCCAAGGTTTTTCACAGAAATAAAATAATGTCTTCATGCATTTCAGAAACATGTGCATCAAAGTAACTGAGAATTTCTGCATTAGGTTTCTGTGACAATATACTGGTAGCAGGGAGGCTGCAGGTGTGGCTTCTGTGAGAAGCTGCTGAAGCTTTCCCCATGCCCAATAGGGCCAGTACCAGCTGGCTCCAGATTGGACCCACTGCTGGACAAGGCCCATCAGGGACAGTGCTAGCACCTCTGGGATAACAGATTTAATAAGGGGAAAAAGTTCCTGTGCAACAGCAGCCAAAAGAGAGGAGTGAGAGGATGTGAGAGGAACAGCTCTGCAGACACCAAGAGCAAGGAGAGGACATGCTCCAGGAGCCATAGTGAAGACTGTGGTGATGCAGGTGTGCCCTGCATGGAGGTCCGCAGTGAAGCAGAGATCCACCTGCAGCCCATGGAGGGTCACAGCTAGAGAAGGTGGATGTGTCTTGAAGGAAGCTGTGACCTCATGGACAGCCTACACTGGAAACGGCTCCTGGAAGGACCCCATAGGAAGCCCAAGCTGGAGCAGGTTTGCTGGCAGGACTTGGGAGCCCCTGGGGAATCCATGCTGGAGCAGTCTGTGAAAAACTGCAGTCTGTGGGAAGCACTCACATTGGAGAAATTAATGGAGAGCTGTCTCCATGGGAGTGACCCCATGCTAGAGCAAGGACAGAGTGTGAGGAGTCCTCCCACTGAAGAGAAGGGAGAGGCAGAGACACCATGTGATGAATGGACCACAGATGCTGCAGGAGAGGACAGAGAGAAAATCAGGAGTGAAGGTGGGCCTAGGATAAAGTGATGGTTGGAGGAAAGGTGTTTTAAAGATTTTATTTTCTTGTTACCATACTCTGATTTGATAAGCAACAAATAAAACTACTTTGCCTGAGTCTCTTTTGCCTGTGAAAGTGACTGGTGAGCAATCACTCCCTGTCCTTATTTTAACCTCTGAGCCTTTCAGTATTTTTTCGCTCCCCTGTCCAGCTGTGAAGAGGAGTGATACAGCGGCTTTGGTGGGCACCTGGTGTCCAGTCAGGGTCAATTCCCAAAACTTTTAATTCTGTACCCAACAGTGAGCCCATGTCCTTAAACATAGATACTGCATACATACAGACATGTATGTTTTAATATTTACCAGTTCACTTTTTGCACATAATGATTCATGTTGTGACTGTTGCAAGTAACAAATGCAGAACTCAGAGTGAACATGTCTTTTCAACTCTCCAAGCAATAAACCATACAATATAACTGCATCAGATTTAATGAATTTCACTTTATTTCTGTCTCAATTGTAAAAGGTAATCTTCGTTTCAGAGAAACTATTTTCAGGGCCATGAAGGCCAACAAAATTTTTCAAGAGTCAGAGTAATTTCCCTTTCACTTGTTACTCAACGGCAATACAATAAAACAATAAAAACAATAAAAACAAGCAAAAATCAGTAAAATAAATGCAGCAAAAGAGAAAAGGCTGAGAAATAAAACTGATGCTAGGGAAGAGCACTGGTGTTTGATTTCCATTCCTCCCTCCTCTAATCTCCTGTGAAAGGCATGGTGATGAGGAACTATCCACCCCACAGCTGCTGTGGGGCTCCAAGAAAGGAGTGAAAGGCAAACTCCATGTCATATATGTTACCAGGCAGGCAGTAAATAGAGTTTTACAAGAGAGATGGGGCCTCAAGAAGGTAGAGGGCCACCCCAGTAGCCCTGGTGGCCTCCCCTCTCTAGAAGTTGAGAATAGCAAACAAGAAGAGATAGGATTAGGGAGGGAAAGTGTGCTTCTTATCTGGACAGTGCAGGTGAAACTCAAAGCATAGAAATGTATGGAGAAAAAGATTTGAAAAACAAGACCCATTTACGTCTTCAGGGGAGGGGTAGGGTAGACTGCACAACCGCAGATAACACACCCAGTCATTGCAACATCCCTGTGATCCACCACCCAGTTTTTCAGGAAAAGTACATCCATCCAGAAAAGATGGAACAAGACCCAGAAAGAAAGGTAAGTACTTGCACAAACAGTATTCCAAAGTCTAAGTAATAATATGCACAAAGCATGTTCTTATAGGCATTACTATATGCAAATATATAGCTGTCTCCCTTTACTGTCACAGCATTTCATTTCTCTTTGTACAGCAAATGTACATTTCATTTCCACTTGCATGACTTGTGAGACTGTCTGCACACTGGAGCAGCGTTTGCATGACTGAAGATGCAAAACAGAACAAAGTCTTTAAGACTGCTGATGAGCCCATCTTGGGACTTCAAAGACTGGCAAGATGAAGGAAACCATGGAACAACTAAAATCCAAAGGCATATCCTCTTAGATGCATAGTTATACATTTAAATAACTCAATCAAATAACTAGGATTTCCCACCATGTGGCAGAAGCAGAACACAGCTGGAATCAGAAAAGCACTGCTGGTACAGCAGTTCCTATCAGTGCAGCTGTCAACCACGTACTCGATCAGCGCACGCAACTGTTCAGCTAAACGAGCGAACGAAATCCCAGTCGAGAACGCGGCAGACCCGACCCGAGTCAAGCCCGGCCCGGCTCTGCAGGCGATGCCGCAGACGCACGGACACCTCTCAGCCGCCTGCCTTGCCGAATATCGAGACAAAAATCGGCTCGCTCTCACGCTGCAAAGCATTTCAGCTCACCCAGCTCTCCCGAGGGCGCGGGAGCTGCCGAGCCCGGCGACGGGAAGTGTCGCCGCGGGACCCCGCTGGCAGCCCCGACGGCCCCGCCGCTGTTCCCTACCGTTGTGCTCGTCGTATCCCCAGTGCAGCATGGCTCGGCTCTGCTCTGCTCTCCTGCCGGCACGGCACGGGACAGGACGGGACAGGACGGGATGGGACGGGCTGGGGCGGGAGGGGCGGCTGCGCCCGATTTGAAGGCGACGGGCGGTGACGCCCCGATCCTCGGGCGCTGATAAGGAGACCTGCAGCGCTCCGGCCGCCTGGCCCGTCCGTGCCTGTTGTCACCCCAAGCCCTTCGTCACCCAGGCTCTCCCCAGCCTCCCCCCAGCACCGTCGGGGTGGCCCGGGGAAGGCAGTGCCATCTCTCAAGGGTCCACTCCAACAGAGGGAAGGTGGCTCCACCAGCCCCTGTCCCGCCAGAGCACGAGTTGTGCGGCAGGGAAAGACGGCTGTGTCCATTCCTGGGGTCAGGCCCGCCACTCCGAAAGTAAAGCCAAGGGCGCACCGCTGCATCTCCTCCCATTTTTCTCCCAGGGGTGTAAACCCAATTCCCTTTGCATTAGGCCGCAGGAAGATGTCACGTTTTCCCAAGCGGGGCCGTGAGGCAGGAGGCTATCCCATCCCTCACTGGGAATTTATCCAAGCGCCGCCTGTGCCGGGGACTGCCCGGGGGCACGTGCTTGTGGCAACGCCGAGCTTTGGACTCGGCGCTTGGACTGCGGGCGCGCGCCAAGGACATCTCAGCCCTCCCGTGCTGCAAAACCTGGGAGAGGCAAGCAGGGCCGAGACGGAGGCCGGGAACCGGACCGGGAAGGGTTGGGGAAGGGACCGGGACCGGGACCGGGACCGGGACAGCGACAGCGACAGCGACAGCGACAGCGACAGCGCCGTTCCCCAGCCACGGTTCCACAGCGCCCACAAGAAGCTGCGTGCGCCCCCTGGCGGCGGCGCGCCCGCCCCGTGAAGCGCTGTGGGCCATTGGCGGCTCCCCGCGTCACAGCCCCGTGTGACGTCACCCGCCCGCGCGCCGCAGCCGCCGCCATGGGCAAGAGCCGCGGCGGGGCCGGCAAGGCTGGCAGCGTGTTCCGCATCGCCCGCAGCGGCCTCCTCAGGGCCAAGGCCAAGGGCAAGGCGCGGCCCGTCACCTCCGGGCTGAAGCAGGTGAGTGCCGCGGCGGGACGAGGCGCTGGCCGGGCTGCCCCACCACGGGGAGGGCCGGGCCCTGCTGCGGCGCCCGCGGGAGGCCTTGGCCCGGCGGGGTTTCCTCACCCTCTACCTCGCTGCGCGGCGGAGCAAGCGTTCGGAACTGATTAAATCGAGCTGCTTTAGGCGCAGTGTGCGTACGGGCACAAAACAACGAAGTGCACGATTTTGACCCGAAAATTAGGTTTGTATGTGGATGTATCGTCTGCAAAAAGAGAAGCATAAGAAGTTCATTCGACTGATTGGCAGGCGTATGCCACAGAAGGCATCCAGCTGTGCTTGAGGGGTGTCGTGGAAGTGTCTGATATCTCGCCTTGTCCTCGGGAATGCGGTGCGAAAGGGCGCATGAGGAGCAGTTCAGCGAGTTCGCGTTCACTGGACTGCATACACAGCGTCGCTGAGGGTGTAATTCAGGGTACAGCTTAACAAAACGCCTTGATCCAAACCGGGTATAGTTAGCGCGACTAACAAGGGGAAGTCCTGCTCCTTTCTATCCCAGGAAGGGATCCCTTTGCCAGGCTCTGGGCTATATTCATTCCCACAGCTCTCCTTGATGCTGGCTCAGGAACTTTTCGCCCACTAGGTGACTCAACTTCCTAAATCAGCAGCCAAAGCCATTAAAAATTCATTTTGCATTTTTGTGTTCTGAGTTGGTGAGTTGAACAAAATTATGAATGAATGAATGCAGAGAGAAGCATTTTGGTGGGGAAGAACCAGAAAGGATGGAGCCTTTTCTGATCCAGTAGCTGTTTATTTGCCTCAGCTGTCGAGAAAAACTGTCAGTGAGATGCAGTGAACTCTGCAAAAGAGTTGGACTGTTGGATGTTTTGCTCTTAATTACTTTCTGCCCCTTTTTTGCACCTTACATGGGCTGTGATGCTCTGTAGATGCTTCTGTGAGCAATTTAACATACTAAAGCAATGGAAAAAAAAAGAAGCAAAAATAATGTTTTTTTCATGTCTGTAGAGGAGCACAGTACAGAGGAGGGGGAGAGGGTCATAGAGCAGGGAGCAGTGCAGGGAAGAGGGATGTGAGTGATTAATGCAAGAGTTTTCCTTCTGTGAGCAGTGAGTTATATGGTATCTTCTCAAACCCTGCCTCTAGCCTGATGTGTGTGTTCTGGAAGACTTCAGCTGTCCCTCTAGAAATGCATCTGTTAATAAAAAAATTAAAAGCAGATAGTGGTTTATTTTTTCCATTTGATGCAGCTGCAGTCTGCTGGACAAACATAAGTAAATGGCTCTTAAAAAAAAAGGCTGTTTCAGATTTTCTCCTGCAAGCTGAAGCCACTTGACAGATAAATCTGGTGGACAGACAGGAATGTAACAAACTTCAGGGAAAACAATTTCACGTTGCTGGCATCGCATCTCCTCTTAGTCTAGACTGTCCTTTATAATAAAGGGAGAAACAGGTTTAAAATCATATTCATGAAAAGTCCGTAGCTTATTAGGAGTAAAATTTTATTCTCTGTGTTTGAAGCTGTATTCTTTAAAGCATTAAGCCTTTGGGCTTAATGTGATTTGCTTAGCATTAAGCAGTATAGGAGGATGCTCAGAAAAAACATCGCTAAAATACGTTTATTCATTAATAGCTAAAAGCTCATTGTAACTGTTCAGACAACCTGTGCTAGCTGTAGAGCCTCTTTCTGTGGAGTCCTGCCTGAGTACCTGAGGATATCACGTATTAAAACTGACTGTAACCTTCTAAAACCCCTGTGAAGCTGGAAGATGGTGACAAGCCCTGACTCAACACATGGTCTTTGCACATCATGTTCCAACAGTCCATCCACTCTGATCAGAGCTAGGAGCTGGGGCTGTATTTCTCCAATCACTGTCCCAGTTAAAGTGTTCATCTGAGTAGGCTTGTTTTATCAGCCTCATTGCCCCTGCTTTCTTTGTACTGGTTTTTGTGGTCAGTCAGAATGGAATTATTGTTGCAGTATACATGCTGTGAAGTTATGGAAATTATTACTTTGAAAGCAAAATGAATACGTGTAACCATTCACAGTTTGCTTCTGCCTGTTTAAATTGCTCAGAAGTGAATTACAGGGGTAGCCTTTGAAACAGCAGTAGGCATCCTGAAATGTGGGGCTGCCTGAAGACTTAAAAGTGTGCTTCTGGAATATTTGCAGTGTAATAGGTCATTAGGTACCTGGCTATGATCCTGTTCCAGACTTTGGAAGCAGCAGGTGCTAGTAGCTGCTTTGCTGCAGTGGTGAGAGTTTATGTCCTCTTGCATCCACCATGTTCTTCCACCACAGACAGTTGTCCCCAGAGTTCAACATGTGTCCATATTCTAATGTTTCCTCTTTGAAAGCAAAATCTTTGATGAAATAACTTAGAAAGGCAAACTTGGGCTAGAAGAGAGGCTCAGGTGCCCAGAGATACATGTTCCACTCTGCTACAATCACAGAGTTTTTTTAAATACTGTGGCAAAACCTGGTAGGTGTTGTTGGCCAGACCTGTAGTACAAACAATTAAGGATGCACAGTGTGATGACAAAAGGTAAACTACTGGAAGAAATTCAAAATAATAAAATCATTTCCAAATTGTATTTGTTTTGAGAGGCTACAAGCATGGCTTCTCTAAAAAGCTTCTGGAAGCTTCCCTCATGTCTGAAAAGGCCAGTGCTAGCTGGCTTGAGGATAGAGTTCCTGCTGGCCAAGGCAGAGCCCATCAGGCACCAGCAGGGTCTCTGGGATGATGCACACCACCAGCAGCAGTCAGAACAGAGGAGATTTTTTAAAAAAAAAGACAGACACTAAGGTCAGTGAAGAAGGAGGGGGAGGAGGCACTCCAGGTATTGGAGCTGAGATTCCTTTGCAGCATTTGTTTGACAACAAATGAAATTCATTTTCCCCAAATTGAGTCTGTTCTCCCCATGATGGCATCCCCATGATGGTGAGTGATCTCTGCTCATGAACCTTTCCTGTCCCCTGTCCAGCTGAAGAAGGCAGTGATGGAGCAGCTTTGGTGGGCACCTGGTACCCAGTCAGGGTCAGTCCAGCAGAGATTAAAGAACCCTTCTTTCAGCTAAGAGGAGCTGAGGGTGATGTAGCAGGGCCTGGGAAGCCTGGCTTGTTTTCTGTGTTCTCTTTCTGGATCACAATGGGCTCCCATTCTGACAGAACAAGTTTAATGCTTAATTTTGAATTTATTAGTACACAGCTAGATGACCTAATGAAGTAACATAAAACATACTGAAAAGCATGTAACACTGGCTGCATAA
Source organism: Anthoscopus minutus (assembly GCA_013399455.1). NCBI lineage: Eukaryota > Metazoa > Chordata > Aves > Passeriformes > Paridae > Anthoscopus > Anthoscopus minutus. The sequence continues at coordinate 55,500 of VWYI01013806.1, read as the reverse complement.
TTGCACAAAAATGGGGCAATTTCACATCAGTGGAATTTTTGTTAAAAATACCAATGTATTTTTTTCTCTCCCAGATAAACATTAAAAATGCTGAAAAAGTTAGTGCAATAAATAAAGCATTTGATGAAGTTCAGAAAGAAATCCAGCAGCTTTCAAAAGGTACCACAGCAGAACCTCAGAAGACTCAGCAGGTAATTTTGCTTTGCAAAAAGCTGAGGAGAATGAAAATAATGTGTGTATTTAAAGCATTATAATGTGTCTCTAAGACTGCAAGCAGATAGCTTGGATAGTCAGAGCACGGTGCTGGGTTCAACCCCAGTAAGGGCCATTTACCTAAGAGTTGGAGTTAGGAGTCGATGATCCTTGTGGGTCCTTTCCACCTTGTCATATTCATGCAGTTGCTTTAAAGCTAGAGTCTGAGTTTTATGAATTTCATTTGTGTGGTAATGCTGAAACCTGGCTACCATGTTCAAATTCTATATAACTACTAAAGTAGAAAGAGGGTGGGGGCAGGCATGCTGAAGCACACTTCAAAAGCAGTTTTAAATTACGTTCTAGCTGATTTCTGATTGTTCTTTTAAGTTAGTCCCAGCGCTATCCCCTTGATTTGAAACTTGTATCCACATGAATAGACACAGAGAGGATGAACCTGGCTGTTCCCTACCTGAAGCACCTGACAGTACTTTGAAGCAAACAATTCTGCCTCTCTTTGTTCCTGATTCCTAAGTCTTCATATTACTTCATCAGGACCAACACCTCAAACAGTAATTTCTGTAGTAGAGGTTTTGTCTGCAGCACTTAAGGTTCAAGACAATGTTTCTCTTGCCTTTGTCTAGTGTTTTTTTATACAGGCCTACTTGCAGTCTTGCACAAGAATTAATTCATAAAGTTTAATTCCTGACAAGTTCTTCCATATAACCTCTTTCTTGCTGACTGATGCTCTAGGTAGTTTCAGGCAGAGAAAGCAGTGAGTGCTTCAGGATGAGATGCAGATAAATCCATCCTGGCTGCTGGGAAAAGGTAGAATTTGGAGAAGTGGACATGAGTTCTCAGCGTGCCTGAGGTGATCAAGTTTCTGTACAGCTGGGAGCAACTAAACAAGTTAAGGAGAGGCTGAGGGAGAAAATGAAATGTGACAGTGGTGCCAGCACAGGATGAAGCCAAGCCAGGATTTCAAGGCACTTGGAACCCGTGGTCCCATCCCTGATAGCTTGTTATTTATTCCTCCAAGAATTCAGACTATACTGCTGCTCCTGTGCTAGTAGGGCTCTACATGACTGCTGAATTTAATCACTCAGACTGTATTAGTATTTTCTCCAAAGTTGCAAAACTGTTGTTGAGAGCAGTTGTGAACTAAATAAAAGCTGAGCATGAGTTGGGCTGTGTATATTGTATTACTGGTATGACACTGCCAAAGCACAAAGCATTTTCTGCTTATGTCTCAACTTCAGTGTGTCCTTCCATTCCCCCAGATTATTGAAGTATGACTGTAAAATTAGCCTAAATTAAATATATAAAAGACAAACCAATCTTCTGTAAAATGGGTATTTATTAGTCTGTTGGGTTTTTTCAAACAGCATAAAAATAAATTGTTTCCTGCTTTAAACTGAAACTTTTTTTTTCCAGGTTTCCACAAATCTGGAAGAAGAACCAACAAATGTGGATGCTGCCACAAGTCTATTATCTCAGTTGTAATGGACAGTGAAGGAGTTGCAAGAAATGAAAGAAAGACCACAAATACTGATGGCTTTGTTTGCACAATTTTATTAAAAAAATCTTGTTAATATACAAGTATTGGCACACTTTAATACAAACTACAAACAGACCTTTCCTATCATCTAGGAAAGTGGAATGTCAGAAGTCAGTGTGAGAAACTTAAAGTGCTAAAACAGAAGGCACTTCACAAAATTGGTTCACTGAAACAACTTACATAACTCAAGTTGGTACCCTTCACTTTTAAACTTGGCAGTGAAAGCTTCAAAATTGTTTGAAAAGTTAAAAAAGAATATAAAAAAAGCTTCTTGGCAGTAAAGCTTCAAAGAAAATGCTGTTAACTGTGAGCAAGAAGCCTCATCGTTTTTTAAAAAATGATCAAAAGGCTGTAAAGTATTTTCACTTTTCTTACTTACGAAAGCTCCGAACAATTGACTTAGACAGAAAAACACTCAGGTGAAGAAGTGCCAGAATTTTTGATAAGAGCCCTTTTTTTCTTGTTCTTGAATTTGTTTTGTGAAGTAAAGGAAGTAGAAGGAAATATACTCCCAGAGTCAGTGAACTAAGAAGTTATACATTCATTATTCAAATACTTAGGTTATGAAGAAGTCTAGAATGTTACAGTTAGAGGTAGATAAGTAGTCTGGTTGACACAATATCTAATAATTTAGTATCTGCACATCAAAGAGATCACAGACTCCTTCATTATCATCCAGGTTAAAGTTGTAGTCATCTCCGGGAGTAGGAGAGAGTCGTAAGAGAGGAAAAACTGTAAAGCAGGAATAGTTTAGTTTAAATTAAAACTTTTGGAAAATCAGCCCTATCATAATTCAGTATGTTTGTCATCAGGGTTAGTCTTAATAATTAAAATAGTCTTCATAACCTGACAAGCTCACTGGGATATATACCGTGAAAACCTGTACTGCATTCAAACTAAAGCAGTAAGTGATGTATCTATGATTTTTTCCTTGGTATTTTAAGTCAGTTTGCTGAAGTGGAGTGATAGCTATGGAATGTGGTTTTAGTTCTTCTGCAGCAAAGGAGTGCCTGAGCAGCTTTTGAAAACTTTAACCAGAAAGTCATAATTTATATTTGTATTAGTTTGATTTGTACAATATTGCAAGTATCACCCTTCAAATAAGTAAGGAACTTAGCATTATCTGTTTTTACAGAAGGGAGGTGGAGGCTGGCAGTTTGTCTGTGCATTGCATTTCAAGGATGGACTCAAAACTGTCTTTGTGGGGAGAATGCAAGTAGAGAAGCCTCAGCCCTCTACTGTAGGAACTTAACACAGTGTACATGAGCTGGGCATGCCATCCCTTTTCTAGAAGCAGAGGCTATTTCCATACTAACCACATACCGGCACGTTCACAGAATCACATCTTGCCCCTTGGATCTTACAACCACTTGTCTCTGGATGAGCCCTGAGATGGTCTGTTTGAGGGACAGCTATTACAGGCCTTACAGAACAGAGGGCAAAAGGAAAAAAGCAAAAACCCAAAGTTCACCTCCTTGCCTGGCACCTCAGTGAGAGAGGCAGAGGTAGGGAGCACATGAATTCTGTAGAAGCTGTGGTTCAGTGCTGCACTCGTATGGCCAAAGAAGTGCAAGAACAGATATGGGTGACACTTGTTTTGTTAGTGTACCACAGCTGGACATGAATCAGTCTGCATCCAGAACTATGTTCTGAAATACTCAAAGCACCTGCATAAAGCTTCAGGCAGAACAGAATTAAACCAGATTTATTTTTTTTTAAGGCAGCACACTAGGCATCAACTTGTTCTTTCTTTGTCCCTAAATTAAGTACTGGTGGGTTATTCATGCATGTAAGTGCTGGCTGGATTAAAGGTTTTGTATTTTGACTGTTAAAAAAAACTTGCAGGGAATAGAAAGGGGAGCAAAGACAAGAGTGACAGAGGAGGCAATGCGGGAAAGAAGTAGTTTCATACTGACTCTTGGCATCAGATTTAACAGATGCCTTCTAAGTGCCGTTCACACAACAACCACTGCTACTTTTGATTATTAGAAAAGATGCTAAATACTTACCATCAGAAGACATGAGTTCATCAATAATATCTCCACTGATATTTCCTGTGAAAGACAGGAGCACATGCTTTTTGTGTGTGTAGTTTTTTAATACTTGTTTATAGCAGTCAACATGTTTTTTTGCATTAAAACACTGAATTGCCAAGTACACCACAGCTTGTGCAGTGCAGGAGCTGGAGATAGTATGCCATGTACTTGTAAAATCTCTTTGTATCTCTCAGTCTCCTCTCCCCCAATACATTTCTCCTGCTTATCTCTTAAAACTCAAGAGCCATATACAACAAGAAGCTTATTCAATGGCAAAGAGACTCATTTGCTCAAAATTAGTATTCCTCAGAGCTGGCTCAGCGGCTTCATTAGAAGATAAATAGAGACCTGTTTTTTCCTCTGTGTAACTCATTGATAATTTCATCCCAAAGAAGGGCTGAGGGAAACAATGAAATATTTAAACAGGAACTACTGCTTCCTACCTGCAGGCTCTTCCATCTTTGCAATGTCAAATGAGTTTGGCTTGAGAATACAGTTGACGTCCAGAGGCAGCAAGCTCTGGTAGTCACTGGAGCTGGCTGAGGCTTGGGCACTGTCTCCAGACAGGCTGGGGTACAGCTCTGGCTCTGGAAGGCTGGAGTAAGGGGTGGCGGGGGCCGCACTGTCCCGCTGGGCGCTGCCATCTGCATGGACAGGAAGGCAGGTTACAAGTCTGTTATGGTGAAACAGAACACACAGCACCTGCCCCCAGCTTTGTCTTCTGAGGAGAACATGGCCAATGTCTCCTCAAGATCAGGTGAGAGGAGTCTTCCACAGTGACAATTAAATTAATTGTCAATTAATTAAAGGTTAATAAATCAGGACCCCTCAGGAATGCAGTTGTAATACAGCATTTTCTTAAATCTTTTTCCTATCACCTATTGATTTACTATTACTATGAAAAAAATACCTGATATTCAGGCAGCCACTTACTGTGGCTATGTGGAAGAAGGTAAGCAACCTTGTGGTACAATAGCTGATGCCTGTATTATCAGTCTCATTAAAAGGTACATGTTCAAATCATATCCTCCGTCGAGAGGTTTGCAATTTTGCTCCATAATGCATTCTAGAGAAGCACCTCAGAATAATTAAGAGGATTACATCCAAAACCTGTTCAGTGTAAGATGGTAAAATGTGAGGGAAGCATTTGTTTCATCACGAAGAAGAGGAAGAGGTGTCTCTGTAACCTTAGAACTGTTACTAAGCCCCTGGAGTAGTTTTTGATGGACAGCTGCTACACTATGCAAATTCTTGATCTTTCCTCAAGTTTCTTCTTTCCCTCCAGCTGCCTTCCTCCCCCACCCACCAGAGGTAGGAAAACCCCTGGATCCACCTGATGGTGTGTCCACAACTGCTGTTTGCGGTAACTCCTGTCCTTGGTTCGGGTCATGTGGGGGATTTGGAGGAGCTGCAGCTGGTTTAAGTGGAGTCGCTGGAGCTGCAGGCTGAGATGGGGGCTGTGCAAGGTCATCAGGTGGAGGAACTGGAAACACCATGGGCTTGGAGGAACTCGATTCTTTGTTTATAAGCAGCACATGGATAGGTCCTGAACTACTTTTAAGATTGATCTGGTATTTCTTCTGTCCGTTCTGTCCCTGTAAAGATGGTGTATTATGAAAGTTACTGTTCCTTGAGAACTTGGAACTGTTCCTTGAGAACTAAGATCAGCTGTTCTCGTCCTCAACAAAAAGAAAATAAAAACAAAATCCAACATCACAGCTGCTGACTTAGGTCCTGAAGAGAACCTTACCACTGTCTGAACTGATTTCAGGAGAGACTGACAATGATAGTAGTACCATTGATCAGCTTCATGGCTCTAGCCTTAGATGATTTTACAGATATTAGACTGCTTAGTCTACTAAAAATAGCTTGTGAAACTTCTCAGGTGAATTTCAGCCTTCTATAAGCACAGTGGCTATCACGATAGCTTCAAACAATGCTCTCTCCCAACTATGTAAACACTATTTAAAACCAAGCACTGCAACAACAACAACAAAGAAAAATGTTAAGATGGACAGAAGTAAACGATTTGGCCTCCCACTTTAGTGTTGCCAATTTAGTCTTTTTGGCTAAAGTAAGATTGCAGTCTGTTTTTCGATCCAGTCTAGTACCGTGAGACTAAATCTAAATTACATCAAAACTAAATCTAAAAGGCTTTTTCATAAGAGATCCATTTTAACAATACAACAGAGAAACTTGACACACAAAAGTTACTGAGTTCTCAAGAGAATTCATGACTATTATGCATTATGTTGAATGCATTTATCTTTGCAAAAGCAAGAGAGAAGAAACTCACTTGTGTACTTTGGTTTTAACAGAAGACAGGGTTGTCATTAGTCTACGTGTACAAAACCCACTTTTTTCTGTCCAGCCTCTCTGAAACAATCCTAATCCTTTCTCCCCTCCTCTTTTACATGGAAAGAGATAAATCCTCAGCTCAAAAACAGCTCTTCTTTGCCACTATTGCTCTAGAACACTTAGGTAAACAAGAAAACAGTACATACCATTTCAGGTCTAGGTACTTCTAACTGTGTACCACAAGGTGCTTGAATTGCTAGAAGTGTATCTCCTGGTTAAACAGCAATTTTTAAGAAAGTGTTAAGTGTATTTTTCTTAAGTCTTCTATAGTAGCTACTCAAATAAGATCTGGAAATTCTCTTAAGGCCACTTAAAGTATTGCATAATTTAGCAAATAGAAACTTGTGATAGGACATGTGTAGTTCCTCTAAAATCCAAGTACATTGCATCGTATACATCACAGATTTCCAATACTTAGATCATAGTTGCAAAAACCTTTTCTCACAACAGTGCAAGATTTACCATGTTCCTTAGCCATTTGTCTTCTAGTTGTATACATAACATAAGGTGGAAATATTTAACTAGTTCCCTTTTTCAGAGAATCAAAGAATCATTTTGGTTGGAAAAGACCTCAAATATCATAGAGACCAACCTTTGACTGATCACCACCTTGTCAACTAGATCATAGCACTAAGTGTCATGTCCAGTTGTAGAATACCTCCATAGATAGTGACTCCATCACTTTCCTGGGCTGCCTGATCCAATGCTTAATCACCCTTTCCTGAAGACATTTTTCCTGATGTCCAACCTGAACCTCCCCAGTGCAACTTGGGGCCATGTCCTCTTGTCCTCTCGCTGGTTGGCTGGTAGAAGTAGTACAGCTACACCTGCTACAGCCTCCTTTCAGGTACTTAATAGACTGTGATAAGGTCTCCCTTGAACCTCCTTTCCTCCAGGCTAAACAACCCCAGCTCCCTCAGCCGCTCCTCTTATTACTTCAGCTAACCCAGCTCTCTGGTCTAGCTCACTTTATGACTTTGATGAATGGTGGTACTACAGAGATTTAACAGAATGAAAAAGAGGTATTAATTTTCATCTTCAGTGCCAGCACTTCCAAGTAGAAAAGCTCATGGCTTCCAGAGCACATACAACTGGGATGTAACAGCTGTCTGTCACACTCGCCTGTGGCTTACTGTGTGCATTCAAATACAATTCTGTGTTGGTTAAAATCAGGGGACCATAGTTACATGCACAGCACTGGCACAATACTGCAGATCACTTGCCTACCTGCACATCATTTGCTCTTTCTCCATAACTAATTTGGAATAACACTATTCTTTCTCTGCCTCCTAAGAAACACTTAGGTAAAGTACTATGTATGTGAGCACCATGCCAGGTATCTCCATGTTTTGTAATGACTCTTTTCAGTAATAGCTCATTTTTGTTAAATTCTGGAGTAGTTTTCTAATCTTGTGTTTCTATTAAAAAAGGAAAAAATCTTCCTTGTGGCAAAGAAAAGATGGTTTTGAGCCTAGCTGGAGGCTGAACAACAATCCTCCCCTGGTGCCCTAGGACCAGGAGATGATGTCAAGGGAAGTAACCTCTGCCAGCACAATCCAGCAATTTCTTCAAATCACCTGTACAGGAATCCTTTAGATTTAGTAGCAGTGCCCCATAACTGACCTTCAACTGCCTCCATTTATACTGCATCACAAGCCCTGTCTGGCCACAGTTGCCACCAGACGATTATAAAAAATTTGGATCTTTCTGGGTTTTTTTTAGAGGGTTGGACCAACATGTCCTGTCTCTGGGTCCATTAATGGCCTGTGGCAAGCTTTGGAAAAGTATGAATAGCAAAAAAGATATCCAAAACCAGGACTCCAGGTGAGCCTCCATTCTATACAATCTGTGACTACAACTACAAAATGCCAGAATTTGGTAGCCATGAACATTATGAGACCTCTACCTAGTACTGATCACTACAGAGTACTTCTCCATTCAAAATATTTGCAGGATAACAGCAAGTTAGTTAGCAAGTTATTTCTCAAGAAATCACTCGCTTTAGAAATATAGCCTAGCAGCAACTTACCATTGAAGCAGTTGCAGATATCTTCATGGGTGACATATGAAAACGTAATTTATGTCAAGGAACATTTTTCTTAAATCAATGTAAAACTGGCATTTGCTGCCCTTCAGAAGTTTGTCCAAACTGAGCCTAAACTATAACATTATTTTTGTTAGAGGTGTAATCAAGGCATTATTTTTGACTTTCAGAATGGCTCATTGCAAATAACGAGTTCTGTGTTTTAAAGAAAATACCAGTATCACAAAGAAAATACAAAAAGAGAAACAGTTGTTTAGCTTGAATGAGAAGAGATTCTTCTAAAAAAGGAGAGCATGTAAAATCTTGTTTTCAAGAATACCATTTACCTTGCTAATTTGACAATACAGAATTCAGGTATGTATCAGCATTTCCCAGAATCATACAAGAATACTGCTAGAGGGAACTCCAGAATTATTCTGTCATCCTATTCCTCTGCCTCAAGGTAGGATCAATCCACTGTTCAGACATTAGAGACAGATGTTTGTCTTTCCTCTTCTGCAAATCCTCCAGTGACAGATAGTCCACATCACCTCCCTGGGGGATCAATTTCAGTGCTAGCTCTCCCAAAAGTTTGTCCTAACATTTAACTTCAATCTCCTTTGCTACAAAATCCATTCTACCAAAACAAGTTTCTGAACAGAAACTCCGGTAATTTTAAGTACTTATCAATAATATTAGAAAAGAAGGTCACTCCCATTCTCAGATGTCTGTTTTGCAAGACAGCTAAAGACATGCTTACAAGCATGCAGCTGGAACTCTCTGGTATTTATATACGGGATTTTTTTTTTCCAATTTGAAACCAAACAAGGTTCAGGACTTTGTCAACCCCATTTATCTCTGGGTGATAGCTTAATCTTCTCAAAAGAATGAAGCAACAAGAAAGACTCATGTAAAGCACTGGTAACAAAATATAAATTCAAATTCTGGAAAGCAGTGTCACTAATTTCAAGACTAGGATTATACTATTGACTAAATAGTCACTACTGTACATATATATATACACACACACACATATATGCTAAATTATTTTCATGTTACCACAGTTCTGGAAGTTAAAAAGTCATGTAAATAAGATTTATATCTTCTTTCGTTGAAGCAAAACCTGAAAAAATACTTGCCTTACCTTGCTAAATGAGTTACATTATGCTTTATCCATTACCTACACTTCAACTGTTGCTTTAATTCTAGTTCCAAAATGCACACAATTAATTTAAAAGGATATTGGTGGTTTGTAGAATCATCCATGACGTTCTTGATACTTTGCTGAAGCCACAGTTTCTGCTGATCCAATTCTTTTTCTTTTAGCTCTAAATCTTCAATTTCAGCTTCCAGATACCTCAGCCTGTCTATGACTTCTTTTGTATTGCAGCCAGCACCTACTCCTCTTAAAAGGGTATAAGGATTCATTAACTTACAAGTAAAAATCTAAAGCAAACGTACTATTTTCAAAAAATCTACTAATGTTCAATATGAAGGAAATGACCATTTAACCTCCCAGTAGTGTTTGACAGGAAAATGAAAATTCTTGATTTAGATCAAATTTAGAATTTCCCTCTACAAAAATTTATCTTCCTTTGGAATGCAGTTTTTTTCTGTTTGGCAGGGCCTATCTCCTTCTCATATAATTCCTATCTTGAGCTTTTATCTTCAGAGAGCTAATATAAAATAGGACTGTGGTAGGGCAAGTAGGTGGAGACAGTGTGTTCCGACACCCCTCCCAGATTCATTCATGAATTTTGCAGCTACAAGTGCTACTTATAAAGTAGCACTGTAAGTTTTCTCAAAGTTTCTCCTCTGTGTGCTTTAAACTTGATTGTATATATCACAGACACAAGTTAATGGGAAAATAAATACAATTTATTTGCAACTTTATTATACTTCTACAGTTATCATATTGCTCATTGAATAGCACAATGTTAATTACACGGTGTCATATCTAGGTAGAAGTAGAAAGAGGCAATTTCTGTTGTTAGGCATGTGAAAATTTGCAGAATTGACATAACTTACTTCCATTGAATGCTGTTTTTTGACTTCTTCTCAATGAGATCAATCCCCTCCAGAACATTGGTGATATCATAGATCCTTCTCTTCTGCCTCACAGCAAGTGTATCAGCAGCCTGTTAAGAGAACCAGTATCAGCAACTTGCACACAGAGGGAAAGAAGGTAAGCCACTCCCTTGGAAAAATGCCACCTAATGTAACTTTGAAGGGAGAAGGTTCCACTCTTCAAGAGCCAGATTCCATTATGAATTCTGAAGTTCAGCACCTGCAGGCTACAAAGCACAGGGAGCAGTCCCCTGGCTGAAGGCCAGCTGGCCATCCCCCAGAAGAGAGGGGAGCTCATGGGGTTGCGAAGATGCTGGTCAGTATCTGGAGCATATTCAATTACATGGAGGAGCTTGCCATGCTCTTTCTGGGGACAGGAAAAGGTATAGCAGGCAGTGACACACCAAAGCAGGGCAAGCCTCTGAAGCCAAGACCATACTAAGTTGGTAATTCCTTCCACTGACACTCAAGGCATTACAGCCTTTGTTTGGATTTAGTGGTGCCAGGATACGAAACAACAGGGCTGTAATTTCACAAAGCAGCTGCAGGAGCTGCAGTAGTTCAGGGCAGCGCTGTCCTTGTACAAATGCCCCTCGCAGGGCACAAGGGCTCTCTCCATCTGAGCACCAGCACCCTGGAACAGCTGCCAGGGATGTTGCTACTGACACACAGCCAGCTGTGCAGTGCTCCTGAGGGCTGTCACACCTCACCCCTCTGAGCAAAGCAGAGTCAGGCAGAGGCAACCACTATGTACCTTACTTCTTTCTCTCCATGGTGACTTTTCTGTAACTGATGCAAAGAGTTAAGATAAAATAAGCAAATGGGCTAGACATGCGTTCCCCACCTGAAAAGCAGCTCAAGTTCAAAGAATATTCACTAAAAGAAGGGAAAGCAGAGAGGAGTCTGACTCTATAGTAACTCGGGACACTTAAATACAATGATTATATGGGATTGTATGTATTAAAGAAAAGAAGAAAAATAGAGAGAAGGGTAGGCAAAGACTTCTGAATTTGAACTAATGCATAAAGGCAAATAATTTCTACTACAGGAACATAATGATTTATTTCAGTTTGTTCAAACAATCTATTAAATGTATGCTTTTTGTTAGCAGTCTATATGAAAGGTACAGCTCAAGACAACCATAACCTGGAAGGAAAACCAAGTTTCTTTGTTTAACAGTACCATTACCTTTTGCTACTGAAATAAAATTGAAAGGATAAAATGAAAGAACAGAGATTAAAAAAATACTCTTATAGCCATGAAGTATAAACACTGCTCTTTCTCCTTAACTAAACACCATTTCTACTGACACCATTAGCAGCATTTACGGCCTTTTGTATGAGTCTTTTAAAATATTTTCTTAACTACCAAAACAAGATGCATGCAAATACATATAAAGTGAAGTTTAGGTCTCTCCAAGGAAAATGGCTCTTTGATCCCTTGTTTCAGTAGGTATGCACCTGCTATCTTAATCTGCTATTTTTGCTGCATACATACACACTGCTTCCAAGGACTTAAAATCCTTAAAAACCAAGGACTTAAGAACCTTAAAAATCGAGCAGGTGACAGAGTTGATGGCATTTGCACAATGCTGAATCAGCACCCCATACATCTCACAGTCTTCAGTTATTCTACAAGCTGTTTACATTATTCAGTGCAGGGAATGGACAGCACACACTTAGATGCTATTCAATTTTCTAGTTTTTTCCCACTGTTCTACATATTAACCTAGGACTTTGTCTGCCACTCATGGCTTGCATGATGAAGAAACTGCTCTGGAGAGAGATTTCATTACCTCTTGAGATTTTCCCAAAGGCCTGTCTGCAAAATAGAAATGCTTTACTAACCTTAATGTATTTTCAAACTGTACTAGTAGGAAAAGATACTAATGTACATAAATTTGGAGCTATGAAACCAAAGCTTAAAATAAAAAAAAAAATTGAAAATAAGTCACTTTTTCTGCGCGTCCCATTTCAAATGTTTCAAAGTTGAAGTAACTGTTCCAAACTGTTCTAAATGCTATTGCATTTGTATGCCCAAAGCACAGCTCCCATTAACACCAGGACCAGATTCATCACTACCAGCTCCAGATCCCCAGGACAGAGGCTCATTTCATAGGAAAATGAACACAGTTACATATGTATTTGGCTTGACTAGCCCTGTATACAAGTCAATCACTGCTATGAAGTGCAACTGCTTACAACAAGAGCTCCAACACAAGCTGGGGCCAGTTTCCAAGCTGAGAAGTTTAATCCAGACATTCACTAGTTTTCTGACCTTGTAATCTCTTAAAAATTTCACAGATATTTTAAAAAGCAATTGAGAAGTTCCTCCCTGGCATTCTAGCAGTGTCAGTGTGATACCTTCTGCAAGGAACATGGATCAAATTAAGTTCAGTCCTCCACATAAACGATTCACTAATAATTTAAATAATTAAAAGAGCTTCCTGAGACAAATCTGTTGTCAAAAACACTGTTAAAACTCATCTCTTCTCAGCCTGTGTCTTGAAAGGGACATCTGCAACAATGGCCCTGCTAACATGGGTGGACATAGTTTCCACATTCAGTTCTTTCATAAAATCTCATGTTAAGTCTATAATGTTAACCCTGCTGAACTTTATCATTATTCCTCCTAATATCTCATCCTTTGATTAAGTATGTATTCAAGCCAAGCACTCATGAGTGTCTCATAGACAGGTTCAGAGCTGGAATAAAGTATCTAAGCACAGAGCTATAGTTCTGTGTACATTCCAATTGTGCAGCTCTTGGAATACAGAAATCGCACTGCTCAGCACAGGTTCAGCTGCAGGCAGGCACACATGCCCAGAAATAAGAAAGAAAGGCCAGGAAGAGGGCAACTGAAAGTTTGCATCCTGCACCCCACTCCTCTCCCCCACTCCCCCCAACTGGTTTGCTCCCTGGGAGCTGACAAAAGGCAGCAGAAATCATCAGCTGTAAATGTGCTTGGTTAACCCCAGAGAGCTGAGGAACTCCACAGAGCACCATGGCAGTCATTCCTGAGAACTGTAACAAAGCACAAGGGCCAGCAAAAGACCTGCTTGCTCTTTCCAAATGTCAAAGGAAAGGGGTCCTGCATCTTCTGAACTCTGCCTGTACCACACGACAACATTTTCTCCCCAGGAGGGCTGTCAACAGTTCAGTGAGTTTTAAATTGAATGGCGCTCTTTTCAAATTTTATGTGAAAGTACCAAATGTCATTGCAACATAAACACCAAGGCAATGTAAATCTAATAGACAGGCTCTTTCTTCTGTGGAGTACAGCAAGTGTAAGGCAGTTATTTGTCCCTGACCAGTACACTTCTACAAGTAGACTTTAGAATATCTCATTTTTGTACTGATGATCAGAAGCACTACTTAATCATCATTAGAGCAGGGATGGTATTCTGCTAGAAACAAAGCCCACTTAAAAAATCAGGGCAGGAGTACTGTGCATTATGAACAGCAACCATTCAGGTGGTTAATCCCTTATTCACTCATCTTGCTCTTTTTCTCTCTTTCCTGCAATCCATGGATTGCTACAGATAGAAATTGAGTTTTCTTTCCCTTCTATATCATCCCTTATTTTTTTAAACTTAATTCCCTAATTAAATTTCTTTATACAGGGCAAGTATGTCATTATTTTACAATAGCTGTTTGATTTTAAAGTAAATGCAAAATTTAAATTTCAAGCAAAAAAAATTCTCACTTCCACAATTTCTCAGATGTTACCAGAGAAGTGTCCAGCACTAAAACATTGTCACAGCCTCATTATAACTACAGAGGCATTAAAGATCACCAGAAAATGTCCCATAGAACAGATTTTCCTTCTCAACTGTTAAATCACAAAGCTGGAAGTCCACCTCTTTGCAAATTTTATTTTCTTTCTAGCTGTATTTTTCTGTCTAGCTTCTTTCTGGTTTTGTTACAGAAATACGAATCAGCAGCACAACATGAGACAGTCAATAGTAGCCAGCATGGAGACACTTAAAGGTGTTCACTGCATGAATTATTTCTTGGAATGCTCTGTTCCATTTCAAGACTGTCCTGTTCTTCAGTTTGCTGAGCACACTGACATAGCAGGAACACACAAACTGGTCTTCATTTTTTCTTAGATAAATGGCTTATTTAGGAGAAAACCAATTACAGAAATATATGTTCTAACTCACTGCTTATGAAAGTACCAACAGTTCATGCACTGCAGTTAGTATTTACTTTCAACAACCTGTAACCTGTAATTCAGAAACCAGTCTCCAGTAAGTTTTGAGCAGAAATATCTGTGATTGGTTGCAATGCCCACTTAACTTTTCCATGGTTATCAATCCTTTCACTCCCTCCGAGTAGGCACCTTTCTCATTAAAGGGAACAAGAGGCATTGTTCCATCCCACTACACAGCCTGACTTTTTTGTTCAAATCAATCCTCTTTGGCACTTTAAGCAAACTTTTGGGCTTGATGTCTTACAAACAAAGTATGTTTTTGCTTCTCAGACTGACCTGGAACATCTCTCAGGACATGACAGACAATAAAGAAAACTGTACCAAATCCCAGAGATCTGGACATCTTCACTCTGTGTTGTTAGATAAAGAGGCAACTAATACTAAGCAGCTCATCAACTTGTCCAGACCACAGCACAACTTAAAGGATAATATAAAACCTATCAGCGTCCTTCCCTATTCACCCTGAAGTTTCATTAGCCACAGTAACGTCACCGAAGTGCATCCACTCTGAATAGGGATGCACAAAAAAGCCCCTAGAACAACATTCTCCTCCTGGGGCCTATTAAGAATAAGCAAAAAATAGGTCAGTTTTCCAGAAAGGACTTTAAGCAGAGCGCCAAGCCCACCTCTTGCTGCATTTTGCCGAACACATCAGCTGCTCACTAACAACCTTACCAGTTAGGTTAACTCACCTTTGCCTCAACGCACTGCACACCCAACAGCCCAGAGGACCTGAGCTCCTGGGCCAGAGCAGCACTGGCAGGAAACTGGCAGGACACAGTGCCAAGGATCCCTCCTGCTAGTGACCTCCTGGCTCGAGGACCTCACCAAGGTGGGCTGATCCCAGAGCATCACTGCTGCTGCAGCCCAAGGCCCTCATGCCTCGGAGGCAGTGGGCTGGCTGCAGAGCAGGGTGACAGTGATTTGTCACTCATGCCAATTCAGCTTCTTTCATTCACATATAATAGAGAGTATAGGGTGGCAATGGTCTGTTTTTTAACATCATTTTCTCATGCTAAAAGAGGGTGGGGGCAAGAAACAGGTTTAAACAACAGCCCATACAGAGTCAGTGCAGGGAGCAACACAGGGCAGTAAAAAAAAAAAAAAAAATCACATAATTGTTAGGGCAGGAAGGGACCTCTGGAAATCATTTAGTCCAACCCCTATCAAGGCAGTCTCCTGGAGCAGGTGCACAGGATCTCATCCAGGTGGGTTTTGAGTGTCTCCAGACAGGGACACT
Organism: Anthoscopus minutus; assembly: GCA_013399455.1. NCBI lineage: Eukaryota > Metazoa > Chordata > Aves > Passeriformes > Paridae > Anthoscopus > Anthoscopus minutus. The sequence goes on along the minus strand of VWYI01013806.1, from coordinate 39,811 downwards.
CCACAACCTCCCTGGGCAGTACTGTTCCAGTACTCCACCATCCTTAACATAGAGAAGTTCTTTCTCATGTTGAGGTGAGATTTCTCATGCTTTAGTTTATGGGCACTGCTCCCCGTCCTGTCACCAGCAAAGAGTCTGGCATCATCCTCTTGGCAGGCACCTATAAGACATATATAAGCACTGATGAGACCTGCTCTCAGTGTTTTATTTTCCAGACTAAACAGCGCCAGCTCCCGCAGTCTCTCCTCCTAAAGAGATGCTCCAGACTCCGCACCATCTTTGTAGCCCTCCGCTGGACCGTCTCCAGCACCTCCTTCCTTCCACCGATGAGCCCAAAACAGGGCATAATATATAAAACTATTCTCAGTAAGTTAAACTTAACGCACAGTACCCCCTAACCCCTTGATAAAGAGCCGAAACGCGTATTTTAGCCGACCACGGCGGCTGTCACCCATTACGGGACACCCGCAGCCCGTCAGCGGCCGGGGGAG
>VWYI01013806.1:0-39217 GCA_013399455.1 Anthoscopus minutus | reverse complement strand
CCACGTGTCGCGACCGCCGCAACGGCCGAGCGGGAGCGCGGCCCCCGGCCCAGGCGGCGGCGGGAGGGGCGGCCCGCAGGAAGTGACGCCGCCGCCGTTGCCTGGACACCGGCGCGGCCCTGGACACCGAGGGACGGCCCTCGGGTCTGCGGCCGCGGCGGGGAACGGGCCCGGCTCTCCGGCCTGCGAGGGAGGGGTTGCACTTGGCTGGCGCGGGCCGCTCCGGGCTCTCGCTCAGAGCCCCCGGGACGGGTAGCGCAGGCCAGAGTCGGCCAGAAATGTTCCGCGAGCCCGCCTGTTCCCTCCTCGGTAGCTCCTTGTCGCTCATTTCACCGTCTCCATTGATATAAAAACACTTAGATTAATTGCAAACGATGTTCTCACGCCTCCTCAGGCCAGGCGCAGGACACGCCAGGGGCCCAGGGAAGTTTGGATGCTTACCCAGCCCCTTCCACTGGTGTCCAAGTATACTTTGCCTTAATGCAGGTGCACCTCTTTCTCTCGGTTACGATCGAGTAAAAGCAGAGAAGCTTTAAAATCCCTACTGTATAAGAACTCGGGGGATGCACTCAAAGAAGAGCAGTCCCTCAGTGGAGCACGGTATCCCGGGTGTGCTATGGCACACAGGAGCTGTACCTGCACATGCAATTGCACGGTCCGGGCACCATGTGCGTGGTAACACACACATGGAATGTGTATCCTGGAATCACAGTCCTCCTGGTCTCAGGTAACACAAGAATTTCTTGATTCCGTACTCAGTATTGATTGAAACAGATCATTCTTTAGCTGGGAAATGAAAAAAAAAGTCCAATAATGGAATTATTATTTTAAATTGTCATGATTAATGCACAAGCTCATGCCTAGCATCTGACAAGGTCAGTGTTCGAATTTGGTTTATATTTTTATTCGATTCAATTAATTGTTTGGAATTATTAAGTTATGTCTTTCAGTCATGCTGGGTTGAAATTTATCGTTGTGAATAGCTAAATATGGTACAGCCTTCCCCTACACCATGTCTTTTTTATTTTACCATTTTGAAGGTAAAAATAATTTAAACACTTATTTGAAAGCTTTAAGGAAGCCATGTAACATAAAGAGAGGAACAATGCCAAAGACAGAGTCATCTGCAAGAAAAACAAATGTTCCAAGCACTACTAACACATGCATGTTCCCAAGAACTGTAATATGAAATTCCTAAGCAAAGAGCAAGGAATAGAAAGAATTAATGTTAAAAATGTTAACAACTCCCTATGATGAAATCAGAAAATAAGTTTCAGAACAATTTCAGTTAAAACAGAGAGGAGATATTAGGAAATTGGATCAGGGTACGACTATTTTCTTGTAACTTCCTGGTGCATTCCAGGTATTCAATTACTTCACCCAAAGTGTAGCTTGGTCAAATACTAAGCAAAGAAAAAAGAAGTGCGCCAGGAAACACTTGATCAACATGACAGAAAAGCACTCTGAAGTGCTGCAAGTTTTCTGCATCAGTGATACCCATGAAAATCCTACTCAACAGCTTTCCAGATCAGCATTTCCCTCACATACTGTGGACGGAGTATATAGAGCACAAGACTAAGAAATTATTCTTCTGCCTTTAGAGAACTAATAGTTAAGTTTGTTCTTACACCCTGGTAACCATTACCAGTATTTCTCAATTTTTACATAATATTATCCAATGGCACAGATTCCAAGTGAGCAGTCCTTAAACCTACCTTAGCTGAGAGTACCACAGTGCAGACACCTCTTCACCAGTGCTGATGGCTCACTTCTGGTGTTTTAATGGGTCAGGTATGGGAACTCGATACAGGGAGTCAGAGGTGAAGCAGGTGTCTGCTTTCTGTCCCCTGCACAAGTTTGGAATTTTACCCTTTTATATAAGACTGTGCAATCTCTAGACAATTCCCAGCCCTACTCGCCCCTCTCTTTGTGAACCAGAGTGGGGGTTGTTTCCCCAGGCTGTTACAGGCACCTCATTCCATTGTTGGGCTGCCTTATTTTTAAATTTTGCTTTGCTACCGTTACTTCCATTCTTAAAGCAAAGAGTTTGTTCTTAGATTTCAAGGTTGTGCTTTGTCAAAGACTAGCGATTGATCATCAGGATGTTGTTTTTGCTGCCATGGCCTCTGCTTTCAACATGTGCCCATGTTTTTAAGGCTTTTTTTCATCCCATGCTTAAGCTGCACCTCCTAACAAGCAGTTGGTATCAAGCTTTAATTAACAAATTGAAAACAAACCCAGCAGGCCTCAGAGTTACCCAAAGGCCAGGGCTTTTTACTGGCACTAAAGTACTTTTACAGGGCTGCTGGGCACCAAAATGCACCATCAGTTACACTGTGCCAATGTGCTAAAGCCTGGCTTCTGAATAGCTGATGGTGAAGTCGGCTTAGGGGCTGCTGTGGTCGCTGGAGCAACAGGACTCTGCTTCAGCTACAGCGAAGTGCAAGGACCAGGAAACAGCTCCACCTGGTGTAGCAGCGGTCCCCCGGATTTCACTGCGCACGGCTTCCTTTACTAAAGCAGCATGAAAAGGCTCCAATTTGGAGAATGGGACAGTTCAGTAACAGTTCAGGATCTTCTGAGAACAAGCAAATTAAATAAATACCTGAGTACAGTGGAGATGGTAAAGCCCCCACCATTAAATAAGTATAACGATATATTAACATAAGGCTTATGTTTTGCTTCTATAAGAAGCTCTTAGGTTATTATCTCTTCTATTTCAAAAGCTTGATAGGAAGCCTGTTGCTCTGAGAAAACCAAACTATGCTGCCAAAAAAGCCACTCCAAGTTGAAGTAGTTGCACATTCTCTAACAGTGGCAAATTAAACATGTTTTCAGGTGCAAGAAAGATGGAGTCTATTTACAAGGGCATGTTGTGACAGGACAAGGGAGAATGGTTTTAAACTGAAAGACAGTAGGTTTAGATTAGCTAATAGCTGTGAAGGTGGTGAGGCACTGGAACAGGTTGTTCAAAATGGCTGTGAATGCCCCATTTCTGGAAGTATTCAAGGCCAGGTAGGATGGGGCTCTGAGCAACCTGGTCTAGTGGAAGGTGTCCCTGCCCATGACAGGTGTGTTGGAACTGGATGATCTTTACGGTCCCTTTCAGACTAAGCCCTTCTGTGATTCAAATATTCTTGGTTCTCTCATTACAAGAATCTTTACCTCATTGAAACAAAGCTTCAAGCTCTTGGCTTAGAGCTTTTCAACTTACTTTCCTCTTATTACACATGCTAATTCCTAATTTCATATGATGCTTTTTATCTATACATGTTTTGACCCATTTTGACAGCAGTTAAAAATAACCAAAGATTATAAATATTTATTATGAAAATAATGTAAAAACATTTTCCTGCTCCCTGAACTATCACAATATAAAACAAAGACTTAATTCCAGAAAACAAGGAAAAGTGCATTGAAGTGGATGAAACTGCTTGTGTAATATACATTTTTAGTATAAATATTAATAATCTTTAAAGTCTTGTTGAATATCATTCAGTGCATGTGTAAGTCGTCGTATTTTATTTTCCATGGCTTTTTTATTGTTTGCCATTTCTTGCAGAAGCTCCCTCATTTCTTCTTCAACAGAGTAGACCTGAAAAAGCGCACAGAGATGAAGTAGAATTCTTGCTTTTCTTAACACACCTAAACCTATATAATCTTGGCAATTTTAAAAACTGATAAGCAATGCAAGATTTACATGCTTGTGTCTGAATATGCAATGTGTTACTCTTGATACTGAATGCAGTAGCACTATTTTTTCTTTAAAAAAATGTATTAAGTCTGCTGGGACATAGCAAGTACTGTATCAATCAGAAAACTTACTATGGAAAAAAAGCAGTTGTCATGTTAAGGAAGAATGCAGTAGATGATAGAAACAGTAACAGTTAAGGTTGGCATAGGTGAGTTAAATGGATTCTTGCCTGTACAGATAATGAAATGTTTAGCTATTGATTCATAAGAGCTGCATAGCTTGGAGCTTTACTTTGCTTGAATATAAAACATTACAGTGGCACAATTCTAGAGATTTTCTTGCTATGCAAAGGTTGAGTACTAAACCAGGACTGTTTCCATCCATAGTCAGCCTGATAGATTCAAACAGGAGACTTCCAAGCACCACTCTTGTAGCAGCAGTAGAATAAAAATGCAAATAAAATAAATGTATGAATTGAATGTAAAAATTACTTTTTCATTTGCTGCTTCAATTTGTTTCTCCTTTTCATTTTCCAGGTGCAAGAGTTCTTCCTGATGTGCTGCCAACACAGACTCAAGTTGTTTTCTGAAAGCATGATCCATTTTATGAAGCTTTTCCACAGCAATCCTAAACAAACAATTGAAAAAAAATCACAATCCTACAAACAACTTAAGTATTTTGCTTTGTCAAATTCTGCCTTTGATAAGGTTTTAATAACTTAAGCATGAAGATAATTATATATTGACATCAGAAGTGTCCTGTTTTCTCAAGTACAAGTTCTAGCTTTATGCACTGTGTTTAGAACCTCTGGCATTCTCTAAGAAGGCATTTAATCACTAGCAAAGGATAAGAAGATCAGGGCATGCTACTGTCAATGTGGATAAGAACTCCACCTGTTTTCACACATCTCCTTATGCTTTTGATTCCCAAGAAGTGAGTGAATTGGTCCTGTGAACAGCCTGTGAGCCTGTGTCTCACAGAAATAGAAAAGTGTCTCCTTCACTGTAAAGAAGTATTTCTTTAACTCCAAGAAAATTCTGCTTTTAGGGGATAATTCTTAAATATGTAGGAACAAAAAAAAGCAAGGCAAATTTATACAACTAATTTACAACAAAATTCTGAAACAAAAACTTCAGTTTCACTGTTGATCTTCTAACAATTCTAAACCCCAATACTACTGACTATTTGAGGTAGTTTGTTTTGTTTGTCTTTTTGTTTTTGTTGTTGATTTCTTGTGGTTCTGGTTTTTTCTTTTTATGCAGTCTTATTAACTAGCTAGTATTTTCTCAAGAATAGTTGGGAGGAAGAAAAACATGAGAAGGGGGCCAAAGAATGAAGTAAAAATCATAGTAAGAATATCTAAAGTCTAGCAAACTTCTCCATCATTCCATAAGCATATGAAATAATTTCTTGGTTATGAATACTTGTTTCTGTATGATCTCATATTTAACTATTAATTGATAAAAGAACTTGACAGTAAAAGAGGAACAGGAAAATAAATAAAAAATCTTGCTATCTGTATGGGAAAAGAATGGCAGGTAATTTAGAAACAGTCACAGACTGAAACAGTGATTAACAGACACCAAGTTGGGCAGGAGTGTTGATCTGCTGAAGGGCAGGCAGGTTCTACAGAAGGGATTGGGGCAGGTTGGGTTGATAGGACAAGGCCAATTTTATGAGGTTATTTTCAAAGAAAATAGAAATTAAGTTCAGATGCCAAATGCTGTAACTGAATGCCAGTTTTATGAAGTAAGTCATCTCTACAGCAAGAATTCCTTCTAGGTCCAGTTTGTAACTGGGCTCACGAAATAGTTAAAAAGGGTATTACACTTCCTTTCACCATTTAATCAAGCATTTCTGCACAGTTATTAATAGTGCAACTCTACAGTAACTGAGTAGTCACAAAATAAACTATTGAAGTGTTCACCTTTGAGTTTGAAGGCTTTTATTTCTCTCTTCAATCAGCTTCTTCTCTTTGAAATCAAAGTTCTCCTTCATTTGTTTAACCTGCACCTCCAGCTGGCTTAACAGCTCTCCTTTACCTTGCCACCTCTTTTTCAGTGCACTGAAAATAAAATGTACATATTTACAATGAATGTAAATACCACTTCTTAGAAAGACAGAAAAGCTTTTCATGCTTCCATCTTTCCTCATTTCTGTGGGTTTTAATACAAAGTGAGTACTCTCTGACTATAGAATAGTGTCAGAGCAGTGTTGCATACACTGATCCCAAAGAGTTTGCATGTATCACCTGTGTGCATTCTTAATGTCATCAAGTTCTACTTCTTTTTCTTCTAGCAGTTGCTTTAATTCCTCTTTTCTTCCATTTAGCCTTTCTAATTTTTCCATTAGCTTTTCACATTCAGCAGCTTTTTCATCCAACTGTACTCGAAGCAATTTCTCAGCTTCCCGATTTTCTTCATGGTGTTTTTTGATTTGTTTATCTTTTTCTTGTAAGCCCTTTAGAAGATGAGTATTTTAGAACACATAAACTCCCTTAACTTTACTGTTACCCCTGTGTAACAATGTGTTTAGTCTACGATGGAATAAAGCAAAGAACATGAAAGTTTACTCTTATGAATGTATGAAGAACACTTAGTAAAGTAATAGTCAGTTACTTAATCTTCATCTGAAAGAAGTCTAAATTAAAAAAAAAAGGTCATCAAAACATAAAGCTGAAGTTGAAAGCAAGATAATAAAGTTATTTTGAACTCTTGTTCTACCTAAGAGTTGAATAAACAACTTATGTGTAAATCACTGACCTCACAATCTTTAACAATGAGTAATGCATCTGACATAACATGCTATAAAATTTTGATTAATAAACAAAACTTTTGAGTCTCTAAATGAGACAAATGGGATTACTGGGACAAAACATATTACGTCTGCTGCCAAAATACTGTTTTACAAGAACAAAATAAAGAAAAAATATTTATGTTGTAAATTGAATGTGAAGCAAACTTTTAAAAATTATTTCTCCTTTTAAACACTCAGGAAGAATTAGGCTATCATAGTTTCACCTCTCTCAAAATCATTATCAAGAATAAACTGAAGCATGGCAAAGAGAAGAAAATCATAAATCATACGATTAAATCAAAAATCACATCATATCATACATAAATATGGTTCAATGAAAGATTCAAAGTAGCATCACTGTGCATCTGTTTAATAAAAAGCCCTCTTCTGCTTTTAGTGAAATGAATTGCCACTGACAGCTTGACTGTTAATTGTGAGTGCAGACCTAGCTTTTATCACAGGCTTTGTAATAGCTAAAATTAAGAACTGCAGTGAAAGGTGAGCACACAAATTGTCAGATATGGCACTTACTTCCTTTAGTCTCCTAATTGTTTCTGTTTGATCATCCACTATTTTGTTTTTAATTTTTATGGTATCACTGTCCTGTTCCTTTTGCTTTTTTAATGTGTCAATCTCATTTGTTAAAACTTCAATTTTTGCCTCCAGTTTCCCCCGATCTTGTGCAAGATGAGCTCCTGGAAAAAACAGGATATTCACATTTCAGCAACTCATTTTATAGATGATTTCAAGATGTGGAATGTTGAGAGATTGGGCTGGGGGAGGCGAAGGTAAGAACTTTACAAACCAAAGTAATGACTGTTTTGCCCATTGAAACACTGTAGGGATTTAATCTGTAGGTAGGTAACACTTAAGAGGAAATGCAGAACTGAAGGTCTGTGTTTTATCCTTTTAAAAACTCTGAAAAATATTTGACAATAATTCTTACAGACCCCAAAAGACCAGAAGGTGGTGCTGAGTCACAGGAATAGAGAAAAATGAGAAATGCCCAAACTTAGTTCTCCCAGCATTTAACACTCTTTTAAGATATATAATGAAATTTCCATATTAGATTTCCCTGCTAGACAAGAAGCATTACGTAACATTATTTACAGATCCTTGTTTTTCAAGTTTCACGTTTAAAAGTTCTTGTACAACTTTATGGTATTTTCACAATTTCAGGAAACAGCTAACTATGTTCACAGCTGACCCCCACAACTGCTGTTACAGATCCTGTATCAGCCCATGTGCCTCAGAACACCTAGTTTTGCACATCATCTTTACAACTGGGTAAGATCAGGAAAACATCCAAGGACCCTGTCATGATTAAAATTATATTGGAGTGTTTATTTGAAATGTAAGATACTGAACACCACAATTCTTTCTGCAAAAGAAAAAAACCCACTATTTTACCCTGTTCTGCCAACTCCTGCCCCCATATTTTTCTTTCCATTTTTAATCCATCAATTACAGATTCCTGGGCTGTCAGCTGGGAAATAAGTTTTCCATTTTCCTTTTTTAGACGTTCTACTTCAACAGCCTTTTGTTTGTCCTCCTCAATCACAGTTGCAAGTTCTCCAGTTCGACACTGTATGAACAAACATTGGAAAAAGACAGCAAGATCATTTAAACAATACTCAGAATTACAAATCAATACTAATGGGTTAGGAAAGTAATCCTTATATACACCAAATTAAGTTAACTGAGAAATATTCTGCCTGCATTCAGGGCTCTATCTGCATCTCCCAGTTGTGAAACACAAATGTTTGCTACAGACATATTTCAATCCCAGAAAACTGTAAAGCTGACTTCTAAATACTCACTCTAAAGTATCAATGTCTTCATAAAAACCTGTTTAGAATTATAAATGCACAAGTCAAGAAAAACAAAAGAGAAAGTAAAGATATTAAACACTGAATCAGAAGAAGACAGAAGCTGGGATGTACTTTTACTTCCAATGATAAATATCTTCAATTATCCAAACTACTTTTTGTTTTACAGATTACAGCTATTTAATATAGGTTTTTTCAAACGTTGTTCTTAAAAGCATCACTGACTAGCAGAATCCTATTCTGTACAACAAAAAAATGTTTGGGCACCCTAACAACAACAACAACATGTAGAGGGGATATTAGAAACAGCTTTGCAGGGGTTGTAGTGCACCCAAGTTTTAGCACAAAGCTGGACTGGATCACATAACCATTCAAAAGTTATGTCCTTAAGATTTCAAAGAATTATTTACGGATAATAGAATAGTACTAGAGTATGTTACCACAAAGCAACTGTGCCCACAGTATTTAAGATTAAAATCTGACAATTAGTAGATAATGAATACTCTTAATATACAACTAGGAGATACTAAGCTGCTACTAACTACACTGCATTATTTGTTCATTTACATTTTTACTTCATATAACATGACCAGTGCAGAAGCATGTTGTATTTCTTTGAATTTACAAGGAGTCAGGGCTATTATAGTTTTGATTGACCAGCTGATATATACAAACTGCTACTGCTCACAGGACAAGGACTGCACTTTTCAAAACGTGAATAAGTCGACATTTTTCTATATGGGAAACAGTATTTATGAGAAATAGAAGTGCAAGATGCAAGGGTATAGGCTGACATGCACTACTGGGTTTTAGTGCAACAGGAAACCTGTGTCTTTTAGTGTGGAATCATTAACTCTTATAGATGAAACATCACAAAAAATAATCCATGTAGTTGAAATGTTTTGAAACAAATACCTTTAGATTTGCTGTAGCTTCTTCGTTTGATTTTGTTAATTCTGCAATTTTTGCTTTCTGTTCTTCCACTAAATTTGTCAGGTCTTGGATCAGACATGCCATGTCTTTTTCCCTTTGTTCCAACTCAAAGAGGGCTTGTTTGTGTTCAACTAGATCAGCAGAAACTTTTTCAAAACCCTGTTTTACCTAAAATTTTGTAAGACGAGATGTGCAAAATGCTGCCATTTGGAAAAAACTGCATATATAAACACAAGTGACATTTGAATTTCAAGTGAAGGCACAGAAATTCATCAACTGTATATGAAATTATGGAATACCTGAAATTAGTTTTCTCCTAGTTTGTTTGTGAAACTTCTACTTGAAAAACTGGTTCTACCCAGCTACAGCTTTTTAAGAAAATCCTCAAACCCAACAAAACATAACAAAAACCCACAAACAAACAAAAAAAACCTCCACACAGAAAAAAAATCATGAGTGGATAGGAAGCAGAGCAGAAAAACCATACTTGGAAGCTAAAAGCAATGCCTTGATTTAATCTCATTGTTAAAATTGACATTAAAATCTCAAAAGAAGGATAAAGGTAATTCAAGCCTTTTTTTCTTGCAACAAAAAGATTTGAAGGGTAAAACCTCTTTCTTTTCTTTCATGTCTTTTCTCATCTATTTAAAGCTGATTTAAAACAAAGAAAACCAAGTTTAAGGTGAAGCATTTAGTATTTTATTTAACACATAAAAATGTAAATACTTGCCATAGAAATAAATTCTCTCAAGCAAGCTTTGAATTTGAGTTTCAAAATGTATACCCAAAGTTCAATGTGAAAAAATTTGTGTAAATATAGTTCCCTATTTACACAATAAGGAACTATATTATTATTATATACACTTGTATATGTATTTAATGATAACCTTATCAAAACATAAACCAAAAAAGAGATTTTACTGTAATTGAATATATTCTAATTAAAAGCAAACATATTTTAAAATAAATTCATAACACTGGGCAGAAGGAGTTTTTAAAATTTCTTTTGATTAAGTTCTACATATGAACAAAAATGCTGGAGGTTTTTGAGTGCTGACTTGGCATTTGCTGTCATTGTTCTAATCACTGATATTTCAAACCTACCAGCATTTTTGCATCAATTCTTGGAGCAAAGATCATAGGGATAAAAAACAACCCAACAAATCACCAAAAAACCACACCCAGAATATCCACCCAAACCAAACACATTTAAGAGAACTGCAACCCCATCTCGTGTGAGATGAAATGTTCTCTCAGTCTTACCTCTTTAAACCTTTTTGCTTCGATAGTTAAAGCTAAACGAAATTCATCTTCTAACTCTCTATACTTCTGGTTTGACATGTTAATTTTCTCCTGCAATTCTCTAACATGTTGTTCATGCCTCTGCTGCTCTTTAGCCACTTCTTTTAACAAAGCATCTTGAAATTCAGGTCCATTTAAAGCAACTCGGGTTCCAAGTTCTTTCCTGAAATTACCAAGCATACACTTGAGACATGAACTGCATGATGTTACAGTGCTGTTTTAATTAATTTCCTTGGTCTTACTGAAAAAGCATAATGAATTACATAATAATTCCTTCATCTCACAAACAGCCTTAGTCTTCTCTGACAATGGCCCTGGCATGAGGAAAAGTCTGTTTACTACTGTTAAAAATATCCAAAGGATTATCTTTTTTAATCCAAACATTCGCAGAAATTATTCAATTGTGGTTTTGCTGTGATTTAGCACTTATTTGCTTTGCTGTTAAACAAACATCTGGAAGTGACATCAGAATCAGAGAAAAGCCCTGTACAGCCAGACACCCTCTTGTGTGCAGTCAGTCATTCTTTCACCCTCACCCAGGAACTGCTGCTATTCACTCAGACCCAAAACCTGAAAAGCAGCAGCAACAGGGACCTAAAAGGATAATGTTGAAGCAAAGGTACCCTGTACTTCAACACTACTCTGTTCATCTACTTGAAAGCAAAAAAATATAAAATAAAATATCCACTGTCCTTCATGTTATATCTTTTGGAGCTTTATGAGGTAATAGAAGTTCTCAAAACAAGATTAAGATTCTTCCTATCTAAACCTGCACTCTTCTTGGTATCTGAATACATTTTCCCCTTGTTAAATTTAGCAAATTTCACCAGCTTATTTTATTAATAACCTTCCTTATATTATCCTATACCTCATGGTACTTCTTGATATAGTTTGTACACGTATTTGATTGTATTCACTGAACACCACAGAACTTAACCTCAAGTATTCTCCAAAAAGGGAAATTTTCAAGGAGGAAAACAGCCAGGCAAGTAACTCATATTCCATCCAACAAGCAAGATACTGCAGAGGCTGATTGATTTTTTGGAACACTTTGTGTTATTGTAGCATATGCATCTTTTCATATACAAATTCAAATATAATACTATTTTTATCTGATTAATCCTGGATTACAGATCAAATATTTAAAATAAAAATTCAACCATATTATAAGAAAAAACCTTTCACATGAAAGGCTGGAAGTAGCCTACATGAACTTATGAGTCAGGAATCAACAAGATATTCTTAAATGAGAAGAAAATGTGTGGGAAGATATCTACATTATTACAAAGATCATCTCCTCCACTAATCAAAAAAACCCAAACCAAACGAAACCCCAACAAAAACACATCTCTACTTTAGAACATATTTAGACAAAACATGATGGCAACACAAGCATCTCTATTAACTTGTGAAAAGAAAATAATGACCCCATACCTTTGGTCTTGCTCCCTTAATACAAGAAGCTCATGCAGCTGTTTTACCTTCTCCTTCTGTTGTCGGACGGATATTCGAAGTAACTGTACTTCTCTTTCATTTGCTGATGCTTTAAGCTCTGCTTCTTGAACCTGTTTCATCTGTGTCATAAAAGCAAAGATCATAGGGATTTAAAACTGTAATCTAGTCTTCATGTTTTATACTAAAACACAAAGGAACAGGTGCTTTCTAAGAGTTCTTTATTTGGGGTTTTCAGTTTAGTTTAGTTTAGTTTTTTTCTTAATATACTGAAACACTTGATGAAATTTAAGACAAGATGTTTAAAACAAAGTCTTAACTTCCTACAACTGAAAAAGCAACCTTAATAAAGAACCCAGGGCATTTACTTAATTTGGAAAGAACTTCAAGGTGTCCTGCAGAAGTGGAAGAAGTGCATTGGCAGAACGATTTACTCAATTAGAAACTGCTTTATTGTCACACTTGTATTAGTTTCAAACAAAACATTTTTAGATGTATTCAACATTAACTTCATATTTTAACACTCTACTCTTGTAAAAATCTCCATCATTCTGATTTGTACAGTTTAAGAGTTGCTGAACAGAGCTGCTTTTTAATGATTCTACAAAAAAAGTAGAATCAGTGTAGACACCAGATGGCCTACTCCACTTCTTCCATTCAATGCAAGCTTTTATGAGTAATTCCATTTTATAGACTTAAGCCTTTTAAATACAAAACTCTTTTCTATTTCAACATGAAAAAAAAAGACATGAAAAAAGTTATAAAAAAGGTTTTGATTACTCATTAAATGGTAATTCAAAATCAGGACACTTCAGAAGGCTAAGTTCTTATATTCTACATGTTAAAAGCCTTTTCATGAATAGTTTAATGAGTAACTTTGAGATACACCACACTGTATTCCTTTGTTTTGTGGAAGAGAAGCAATTCTCTCTTAAATTGAAGCACTTAAAAAATGTCAAGCAAGAACACACTTTGACAAAAATGTCAAGAATAAGGAAATAAGGTACACATTTAGATGCACAGTAAACTTACTAATCTTGAATGCCTTTAAGAAGTCATCTAGTAATGCTGACTGAAGGCCTTAAGACAGTGGTGGCTACATGGAGTAACCATAATTCACCACTGAAAGTAATTGCTAGGATGTACAATGAGAAAGCTCTATGAAATATTCTAAAATTTCTTAATCTTGGAATTGATGAAACAGACCAAAGGTATATTAAATCTGAACATTGAAAAATAGGATTTAGTTTTGAGAGCATCATGATTATTCTTCAAAACCTAATTATTAAGGAGTATTTGCTACAGGATCTTAAAGACAGGACCAGAGACCTTTCCTTAATAAAAACAATGCTACTTCCACCAAGAGATTACTTATTTCTACAAACTCATTGAAGGAATAAAAACCTCATATATCAATAAGGTGTTTCTATTCTTATAGGATAGAAAAAAACCACACAACAGATTTGCAAATCCCACTCTCCTGTTCCCCAAGTCACTACGTTTAGTACTGTTCAAACTCACTCACAGGCAGATACCTGATCTAAACTGAAGGTCACTTCTGGATTCCACAACCACTCCAGGCTATCTACAGCTAAGGAAGAAATAGAAGAGCCACTCAAGTGCCCAAACAGTAGCCTAAAGTAGAGGACGTCTTGGATGGTACTTTGCAGTTTGTCTATCAGCACACTCCATGATTCTCATTCCTTTCAGGGAACCTGAACAACACTTCCTAGAACACCACATTATCATTTCAAAGATTTTTCAGGATGGATGTGTTAAGATTCATTTTCTCTAAGTTCAGTGACACAGGAATGGACTAACATAGGAATATAAACAAACAAACAAAATTCAGCAATTAATTTTTCAGAAAGACATAGTGGCAGTATCTGGTCCAGCATCTTGATCTTATATATTTGTATACTGAACAAAGATCTTCTGACTACAAAAGCTTCATTATCTTCTCCAGCTATAAAAACAAAACCAAAAAATCCCAAACAAACAGACACAAAACATCACACAAACGATAATGTTCTCAGCAATTACTGTTTTGTTTTGGTTGTAATTAAAAGCATCTAATTTTCTTTAGAACAGCAAATCAGAACCACTGGATTTCCATCCCAGCAGTAAGATGTCAATTGCTTTTAGCAACTTTAAAAACTTGTCTTTGCCACTCTGTATTTTCTGAAAATATCAACTCTCAGTATTAAGTAGATAGGATTTTTCTCCTTTGTCTTAAGACCACCATTTATAAAATACATTAATTGACAATTAAAATAGATACCTGTTGCCATGCAGAAAAAAAGCCCCATGTTTTATTGTAGAAAACTCAGATTCAATGCTGGTAAAATCTAGTATTTCTCTGTATTTAGAATTATGGTAGACACCCTGTTGCCATTGCCTTATTTACTCATGAAAAATATTTACCTCTACTGCTCGCTGCTGCAATCTCTGTATCTCCATCTTGGATAGTGTTTCTTCTAATGTTTGCACGGCCTTCTGATATTCTGCTTCTTTATTTCTTGCCTGATTTAGCTCATTAGTCAGTCTTTCAGTTTCACCTTTTAACTGTTGGACATCTGCTTGCAGTCTTGCTTTAGCATCTTTCTCTTTCAGTATCAATTCCTTTAACCTGAGAATAATCACAATAAAGTTGTATTACAAACATTTTACTTGTAAGTTTGATGCCAAATACATTGAGAAAAAGGCATTAGTAGCTGTTGTAGCAGTATATCTTGTTTATCACTGAGATGTACGTTTTATAGCACTGTCATATAAAACTGTTTAAAGAGACATAAACTATTACTTAAGTCATGTGTAGCATTACCATATGGAGATGTATTTAAAAACAACTGAGATAGGGACAATCTCATAGATACATATTTTAGGAAATGACATTCTAGTTTTACTTTGCTTTACAGGAATATAATAAGCCTCTTATAGAAGATGGTATAAATACAGATAGGTATAAAATAAAGGTAGGAAGTGAACCTATAAAAGGGAAAGGGGAAATATTCACAGTCAGTCATGGATGCTAACTCAGGAATCACGTGGCTTCCTTAAAAGAAAGAAAATGTGGCTTTGATAAATACAATGCAGTTAAGAAGAAGACAAATGGAGCAGACATCTCCAAAAATAAGGAGATCTTTTAAAAAAAAAGCTGTTGCTCAGAACACATAAGGATGGTGAAAACCATCTCTCTGAAGTTGTGCTAGGCCTGCCCTGCACAATATACTCCCTATGGGCCAACTCTGGCCTGACAAACATTGTTCTAATGTGCTGTGCAGAAAAAAACAAAGAATGCTCCAGGTATATGTGTGTAGTGGCCGAGGATCTGGCCAGCAGTGTGGCCTGGCTGTCTTTCCCTGGAGGGAAGAGACCCCTTAGGATACAGCTTGTCACCCTCTCTTCAGAGGAGGAACCCCAGCTGGCCACATTTGCAGGTGGAGCTGCCTGCCCGGCCTTTCAGCTCTCACAGATTCTGTTCCTCACTGGCTGTCCCCTCTGACCCACCCCGACCCTCAGTGTGAGAAAAGCTCTGACCCCAGCAGCTTTGGTACTGGGATTTCTTGGAGGGAGAGCTGAATTAAAACCTCCTGAGAGATCAGACATGAATCTTCATCTCTTGCGTGTCTCCTGAAGAAGCTGTTTTCACTCAAACTGCCCTTTGAAGGGCTAAAGCTGAAACCACAAAAGCAGCTGCAGCTGTGCCTGTGCCCCGGGATGTCCCTCTCCAGATGCTCCCCAGGAAAGACTCGGCGTCACCAGCACACGCAGCTGACTTTATATGTGGAAAGGAAGACTGGGACACAGAAGGCACAAGTATTATATGGGACAGCTCCTAGAGCTTGAACTGAAGGTACAGTTATGATACAGATTGCTTGGAAATTAATGGCTAGAAATGGAGCAAAGTGGCATACTGCTATTGTTCTACAATAAGCTGCAGAAATGAATTTCACTAGGTAATACAGAAACAAATTCTAGCACTGCTTCTTGATGCCTTATTTTCCAAGATAATTGTTTAAAGTTGTCCTTGTTTCTTAAGCCTATGAAAGGAATTATTGGAACCATAAACATATTAAAACCATATTAAAACAAACCATAACACACTCTTAGACTACAGCATTGTTTCCCTACCTGTCTCTAGTGTAAACAGCCATACTCTGAATATTCTTCTCTTCTTTTGCATGCTTCTGTAGCTCACTGACATACTCTAATAATTTCTTCTCTGCTTGCTCTGCTTTCCACCTCCTTTCTTTCTCCTGATCCAGTTCTTGAATCAGTGCCTTAAGCAAGAATGTGATAAGCATCAACTTACTAGGAAACATTCAAGCATAGCCAAAAATTACAAACAATATCTGTAACTGTAGAACAAGGTATTTTTGTCTTTTTAGAATTAATGGATGACAGAAGAAAGCGCAAGCAGCCAGGCCAAAAACTCCCATAAAAGGGAAATAAAACACATCCTCTCCCAGCTGACACTGCAAGAACTCCACTACTTTTGATAAAACCTACATGCAATTATTTTTGTCACCCCAAATTTCAGTTTGACCAAGAGACATGTTTGGCTGCAGATGAAGATATATCGATATTTAACTTGAAATGATGTAAAACCTACTTGGTATGTTGATTCCTCCATGGGATTTGAATTATATTCTTCTACTTTTTCTATACTGCTCTGTCTTCCAGTTAGTATTTCAGCCTTCCTTCCCACTACTTCAAAATGAGAGTCTTTCTGACTGGAGCATGGGCACTTTGAGGAACCCTTCTTCTCTCCCCTGTGTGCAGAGTTTAAAGAGTGACAGCATATTGAGGCACTTTTAAATGAAAAAAATTAACAGTTCTGTGCAGCAGCTGAATACTAGAGAGTTCAAAACCATTTAGAAAATAATTTGCAATCAGACCACAGAAACAGTTAAATTCAAATATTCAGCTCTAAAAAGATACTTACAACTAACAGATGCTACCTAAAACCATCTCAAGACCTGAAATATTACCATCTTCAAGTCATGAAATAATTTTATGAGAGTAGAGTAGCTATAGAGCTGCAGTGGCTGACTGAACAAATATATTCCAATTTGTATTGTCTTCTACTCATCATTTCCAATATTTACTATATAAATCAAACAAATCAGTATTGCATCCTTAGCTTCATCAAGAATGTACATCCTTGACCATTGTTCTGACATCATGAATCTTTTATTTTTTAATTATTCAGTTCCATATGTGGAGAATTTTTTGTCACCACAATTTAAAATAAAGATGGAAAAATAAGCTGTTAGGATTTTGAAAGTGTTTGTTATGGAATCTTCAGTTCCATTTCATTCTCACCTGAAGAAAGAAATGGCTCATAATGGGAAACAAACTAAATGAAGCCTCAGTAACTACTCATTTTCAGGGCACTACAAACTGACCCGATTTACTCAACCTACCACTTTCACAGTGTTTCAAGTTATAACTATGTTCATGCTGACAATATTCAGTTTAATTCATTTTGGCTTTATACAGTAAACACTGGGATACCTGTCAGGTATTTTCTTCTTTAGATGACTTGCATGACCTTTTGTAGATAAGGCAGTTTTACGGTAAGTGGGGATCTTGCTTCCTTTCATGAACTTTCTGTTGTTTTCTTTTCCACTCTCATTTTCACTCTCAGAAGTTGGATCTGTGTCTCTCTTAGCTGTGAGAACACTTGGAGCTTCCTGTCTTAAACTATCAGATACCTAAGAAGAGATCAAAGTTTCAGATACAAATTTTACCATTTCTGATTGGCTAATTTCTAACACTTATTCAGGTGCTATTTTTAAAGAAGTTCACATGAAACAATTTTGAAAAAAAGTAAACAATTGCTTCCAGTCCTTTACTTTTACAATCCCTTCCCTCCCTGCTGAAATATTTTCTTGGTATAAAGCTTAAGTAAACCTAGGGTGCTTGAGAACATACAGTTGTTTCCTTTTGAAATACCTGAAGTTTGGTACAATCCTTAGGCAGTTGGTGAAAAATGCAAAACAAACACAGCACTTAAAACCAAAAAAGCCTTGCAAACATCACTACCAAACAAACCTGACAAACTTAGTTACTTGTATTAACAAGTATATACAATAACAAGATATAACAAGAAATATATCAGACCAAGTTGACCTATTGGTGAAATTAATTTTCACCAACTGTATAATCCAGGCACTTTGGTGCATTTCTTGTTTTACTCTGGTTCAGTTAGAATATTGATGGTTTCAGGATAAATGAAAAAAAAAAAAGATTTTCTAATATAACATGATCAGATAGATCTGCCATTCCCATACACTCTTGTTTTTATTCTGTATGGAATGATTCATTATATGAACCGCAATCTTCAGTTTTAAAGACTTGTTTTTATTTTATTCCCAGTTTCCCAAAATGATTAAGAGCACATTAGCAGTCAGCCTATACAGATCAGTAGAAAGACTCTAGTCTGTAAAAAGACTCTAGACTCAGTAAATTTTTCATAATCAGAAAGATGCACCTTATCTTACAAACAAAACTTGCCGTGCAATCACAGAAAAAAAAATCACCTTTTGCAGTATCTGTAAAATCTGATCTTCTATTTTTTCAATCCTTATCTCACTGTGTATTTTATCAATAATCTTCTCGGGTTCAGAAGATGAGACAAGCTCTGTGGAGGAGCTGGTAGCCCCTTGCACTGGTATCCTTGTACGCTGCCGAAACTGAGCCAGTGCCTGGTCAATGTGTGGCGTCGCCAGTGGTAAGGGAACATTGTTCTATCAGAACAAAAGACAACCCTTGTAGCATTAATATGTTGTATGCAATAAAAAAATAGAATGTGTCAATTTAAGAACAAGTACACACAAACTAGGCACCTGATCGTGGGAAGAAGGGCACCCAGATGAAATCAAAGAGCCCAAAACATTTTCTAAAGACTGCAAATCTGAACGGTTTTCTTCTGCCAGGACCACTGATTCACCAGAAATATTTCTTCCGTCTAGGGCTGTTAGCTGGGGCAATGACTGAAGAACAGTTTCTCTATAACCTTGAGAAAAAGACCACATTTGAATTGAAATCAACCTTCCAAGGAGGCATATTTTAGGTACCACATCATCTTAAATGATTCACTGCATTTTTAATGTAAGAAAAAAGGTAGTGAGTTATCTACAATTGTCTCATCTTTCCCCACCCAAGACTTTCCACAGACAACATTACAACTTAAATCAACTGGGAAGCTGCCTGCCTAGCCCTGATCTACACAGGGATTCTCCAGCCACCATCAGCATACTGGAGTTGCACAACCATTCAACATCAGCCCACTGTATCCAAACAATTGTACCAAGTGGAAGGGCAGATGAATGTAATGGAAAAGCAAGTTCTGAAAGGGCTTAGACAACTTCGTCCTTTGTCAGTGAATGAAATAAGGTATTATGAAACTTTAAAGTACTGAATTTTTGATTTATTAGAATGTGGGCTGCTGAACATGGCAGTTTTGAAGGTGTCACCAAACACATAGCTATGAAGAGGTATATAAATACTTGAAGAAGAAAACTAGTGTTTTGAAGGTGTCACCAAACACATAGCTATGAAGAGGTATATAAATACTTGAAAAAGAATACTAGTGTCATTTTCTAAGTTAATCAGATAACATTAATAGTCCTGTTACTGTATTTGTAAAACATGATGAGTATTTATAAAAACATTACTTAAAACCTTATTTGGCTTTCCTCAATAACTTCTAATATTTCTTTTGAACTGTACATACATTACACCTGTATCAATTGTATGTTCATGATATGGTTGCTATTTTGTATTGTATTTCCTACTGTCCTACTCTTTGTAATGGAATTATCTTTGAACTCTCGCAAAAGCATCAATCCTCTACTTCTACCTTCCTGCAAGAGATTTTCCCCTCTTACACACAAATAGAAAAAGGTACACCAATATAGGATGCTACAGTTTCACTTGTTTGAACTTAGTGGCTAAAGTTTTAATGGCCTGAAAAACCGACCCCCAAACCAGAAGCTCTAACACAACTGAATGTGATGTATCCATGTGCATTCTGCAACTTGTCTCCGTGCTGCCTAGTGAAACACCTGCCATCTATTTGGATGAAAATATTAATTATTGCAGAGGATCCTAGAGTCTGTCACTGCTGACCAAAGCAGGGGGAAAAGAATGAAAAGCTAACTGCTTCTCTTGCAGTCCCTATCAGTAGCAGACAATCTATGTCCTGTGCCTGCCCTGCCCTGTGCCTATACAGTTCAGTATTTCCACGTACATTCTTGGAGTTCTCTACCTATCCACCTTTTAATATTACTACTCCTGTCCACAAGACCACGTGGCTCAGAGCTCCATCCAACCTGTCCCTGAACACTTCCAGAGATGGGGCATCCATAACCACTCTTAGCAACCTGTTCCAGTGCCTCACCACCCTTCACAGTAAGGAATTTTTTCGTAATATCTAACCTAAGCCTACTCTAGTTTGAAGACATTCCACCTTGTCCTGTCACTACATGCTCTTGGAAAGAGTCTCCTTCCTTTTTGTAGACTCCTCTCAGGTACTGTGAAGACACAATTAGGTCATCCTGAAGCCTTCTCCAAGATGAACAATCCTAATTCTCTCAGCCCCGCCTCATAGGAGAAGTGCTCCATCCATCTAATCATGTTGGTGGCCCTGCTCTGGACTCACTAATGAAAATGTTGAGCCTTATCAAAGCACCCAAGTTACAGTTGTGAGAGAATATGCCACGGGAGAAAAAAAAGGGTTTTTTTCTTTTCATGAGAAATTAATTAATTTTGACAGAATTTAGATTTCTGCAGGATGGCCTTGCAAGCTTCAGAAAACAACTCACAGCTTAAAGGAAATTACTGACTTAATGAGCACAAACTGTCTACGTAAGATCAGATCCATACCTGCTATGTGACAAACTGGATTGGCTTTTCCATTTCTTTCCAGTGTGAGGTCTGTCAAACAGCACAGCCCCTTCATGCACTGAAGCAAGTGATTAATATTGCTTACACAGTTGCTGTGAAGTTCAGTGTGGCTAATCTTATATCTGGGTCCATGAAGAGATCGAAATCCTGGAAATTTCAGGGAAAAAGCCAAACAAATACAAAGTAGTGTTTTCTGCTACAGTCCTAGATTATGGGGTTTAGAATAAACAACATCTTGTTGAAAAATATTCAGTAAAGAACAGATCATAACTAGAAATGAGAGAACAACTTGCTCCATATCCTTGTCTACATGTTAATTTACCTATGCTACTCTACCACAAGGTACAACACTTAAATGTACTAGTTATGTGAGCTAACTTTAAAGAAACAGATTAATCTGTGACTGTTAAAAAGCATGTAAAATTTTTTTCCTTGAAGTTTCATTTTATAACACAAGGTCATCAACAAAATTGTTACCAATGTTCTTTTAATTTTCCATTCCAAGTTCTCTTGATTTTGTAGCATGAAATTGTAAGAACAACTAGCCATTTCAGCAAAGAGATGTAGAAGAGAACTTCCATATCATACGTAAAGAATGTTCCATATCATATTTATTAAATATATACATTTTGTTCTATAAAAATGAAAGATATGAGTATTTAGGAAGTAAGTCTGAAATGTTTACTGTACCACTTTCTGAACAAGTTTGGCCTCATCAAACACAGAATAAATTCCAGTCCAGAACCATCTTTGGTGTTAAAAGCTTTAAAACTGAGAAGAGCAGCAATTGCCAACTTTATTAGAATTATTCAGTGAATTGGTACTTGAAGTGCTATAAACTTCTCAAAATACACTTGAGTGTATTTCAAGTTTTTCAAAATTAAAGTGAGACAAATGCTTTGTATTGCACAGCACATGGCAACATCACTTACCAGAGAGATCATGTATGCGATTATATGACAAGTTCAGCATAGTTAAATTAAAGAGTTTTTCCAGTCCTAAGCAAAATGAGGGAAAAAATAGAAACAGTAGGAGTTTAAGAATGCTCTGCTTTCACCAAATTCAAAGCCTACAAAGTGAAACTTTAAAGATCTTAACTACAAATTATGACATTAAACGATAATCATAACATAACAATCAGGTTTTCCTTCAAAATTAAGGTATTTTGCTATGAGGATGCTTATAAAGAATAACTTAAAAGTTACTTTATACAATGGTTAGCATACTAACCCATACTAACTTGGCATAACCTTAATTATATGCAAACATTTCAGAAGTAAACTTTAAGACGACTCTTAGAAAACCTTAGTAACTTGCTAAATGGACAGAAACAAACATTGCAGACCCTCCACTTTGGTCAGCAGGTTACAGGACAAGCTCAGGGTGCGCAGCTTAGCCAGGGAACTGAGCCCCTCGATGCGGCGGATCTGGTTTGATGACAGATCCAAGTGCTGCAGATTCTGGAGGTGGTCAAGCCCTTGGATCCTGGCGATGAGGTTAGAGTGGGCGTTGAGCGTGTGCAGGTCCGAGCTCAGGGACACATCCCGCAGGCTGCGGAGAGAGGCGCCCACCGTCAGCCGGGCAGCTCGGCCCCACGCCGGGGCCTCCCCTCTCCCCGGCCCGTCCGCACTCACCTCTTAACACCCTTATCCATGAGGCTCAGCTCGCCNCCCCCTTATCCAGGAGGCTCAGCTCGCCAGGGACCCCCGCCATCCCGCCGGGCTCCCGCGCTGACCGCATCTCGCTTCAAACCTCCCTCGTTTCCCACGGCAGCACTCGCCGCCTTAGGCCGGGACACCAAGGCTTCTCGGCCCCGCCTCACGGCCCCGCCGCCGCGCTCCGCTCCGGCCGCTCCTCGCTCCCGCCGCGGGCAGGCGCGGCCGCGGGCAGACGGCAGCGCGGGCAGCGGGGATCGGACCCCGTGCCTCCGCTGGGCTTCCTGCCCCTTTCCTGCCCCTTTCCTGCCGCTTTCCTGCCGCCTCCTGCCCCTTTCCTGCCCCTTTCCTGCCGCTTTCCTGCCCCTTTCCTGCCGCCTCCTGCCCCTTTCCTGCCGCTTTCCTGCCGCCTCCGGCCATGGGCCCAGGAAGGGGCAGGGTTTACAGACCGGACTGCTTTGAATTCTTCTCGGAGGCGGGGGGGGACGTGGCAGGGTTTGTGTGTGGGAGGAGTGCTTTGGTGTTTTTATAGTTCAACCGGTGTTTAAGAGTTTCACAGAATATCCTGAGATGTAAGGTACACGGAGGGATCATAGGTGGTCCCCAGGAGTCGCACCATGTGCCGGAGAGCGCTGTGCGACTCTGTCAGGCTTGGAGCTGTGAGCGCTGCCCTGGCGAGACTCTTCCCGTGCCCAGCCACCAAGTGATCATCTCAGTGAGGCTTTCTGAGACCAGGCAGCTTTGTCAGAAGTAAAAAATCCTTGTTAATCTACTGTTTGGGAAATTCTGTAAATGCCTTTGTTGTACTGGAAATCCTACACTAGGATGGTAATTGCACCTGTACTTCAACATGCCATTTTGTGTAACATTGATTTGTTTTAAGATAGTGATTCAAGTCCAGCTGTACATGGCGGAATACAAAGAGAGTTGGAAGATTGTTGCGTATCAGAAAATATGTGTGCATTCACAGAGAAGGAGACTCAGAAAAGACACTGAAATAAAGAAGAAATTATGTATTTTAACCATTTAAAACATATGCTATGCTGAGTTTCCTGATAATGAATACGAATTATTATTTTAATTATTGTGAATTATTAATAATGCATGGTAGACGGACACTTAAATACATACTTCAATTTATTAAATTAATAAATGCGATTTAAAAATGTATGCAGGTTTTAGTAAGTAGAGGTGTGCTTCTTGTAGAACTAAAATTTTTTGTCTGTAAGGTGAAAGTATTTAGTGAGTACTGCAGGGGTTTGGAGAAAATGAAAGAATTTTCTTATGGTTATAAGCTGCTCTGGAGCTGTAGATTCTGTCACTGCCCATGCTGCAAAGTTTCTGTGTGATGAAGGAAACCCACTTCAAGTCATTGAAACAATTAAAAGAACAGCTTGTTCTTTTAATGCCTATTTTAGCCAAAGATTTCTTACATCATGGCATATTATATAAACTGAGTTTTCAGATTAATTTATTTTGGTTTTGTGTGAAAATCTTGCTGTTCAGGTCTGGTTTTAATCACTCTGTCTTTCAAGTTGGGCTCTGTAAAGGCTTGTTTTGTTCATTGCACTGATGAGCTTTGACCTGCAGGACAAAACTGGTTCTGCAACTTGACTAACAAAAAGTAAGAACTTCACAGTTAGGAGTTTAGGCATTTACACAACCCTTAGAGTCCAGGCTGAGCTTCTTTTCAGTTAGTTTTCTTCTTTTTGCCCATTTTTCTCTACATCTTTTTTAAAAAATAATTTCATTTTTTTGCACAAAAGTAATTGGTTAATATTATGTGCACATCTGATTGAAGAGAAGCTCCTAACACAAAATACACCACAGGTTGATAAATATGTAGAAAAATCCTCACCCACACTTTAAAAGACACATGCCACACTGATGGGAACTTTCATCCTTCCTCTTTCTGTTCCACAGCCTCTGTCCAGAAATAAAAATTATGATTCATCTTCTTTCCCTCACAGGAGTGTCTGAAGATTAATGCATTTTAGGACATACTTGAGTACTAGTCTAACAATGAGTGCTCAGGAAAAAACTGGGAATAATACTGTTGATTTTCTTCCTAGGGCAGTGTTTAATGAGTGAAGTATAAACAATCTCCCATATACCCAGTAACTGATGAGATTTTGGCAAAACATACTGGTAATCATTGGTTGTCACTGTTCATTTTCTATATGGATGGTGGAAAAATAGTGCCAGGCTGTTCATCTAATGTCCATGTCACTGTCAATAATATACATAAGGTTGATTTCTTTCCTCATGCTGCCATATCCTTCCTCTTTCTCTAGGGTTGATGTAGAAGTCACATTTACTCATGTCTGTGGTTGTCTCTGAAGTTGTACATAAAACAAAGTGAAATCTGTTAATGAAAATCATGTGAGAAATGAGCACTTGCTGTGCATCTTTTTTTATGCTGTTTTCCTTGAAAATACCTGCAGACCTTAGTAATTTCTGAAGTACATATTAAACCAAGATGTACATGACTTGCCAGTGTTTCTTGAAGTATTTGGTTAATTATCTTCACATAGGAGACATCAAAACCCAAAGTTTGCTCTCTTTTCTTAATGATTAAGCCAAGCTTCCCATAACGTTTCACTAGCAAGTAGGGCTATGACAGACTGCTAACAACAAAGTAAAATCTGCTGTGAAAAAAAGCAGGAAAAAATGAGAAAAGGAGAAAACAATGACCCCAAAGATGTCCAAAGAAAAGAAAAAGCCAAGATGCAGCTCAAGAGAAATATAGGTTATTTTGATGGCGTAAGTTTTATTATAGGATCAATTGTTGGAGCGGGGATCTTCGTGTCTCCCACAGGGGTGCTAAAACATTCCTTACTCAATGTTGGTGTTGCACTAACGATCTGGACTGTGTCTGGGCTGGTTTCTCTGATGGGTGCCCTCTGCTATGCAGAGCTGGGAACTGCTCTGCCCTTCTCTGGAGGGGAATACAGCCATATTAAACGAGGACTTGGATCCCTACCTGCCTTCGTGTTCATCTGGACATCGATGTTTACCAAGCCAGCATCAAATGCTGCTCGAGCCTTGCTGTTTGCTGAATATGCCACACAGCCTTTCTATGGCGTTTGTCCTGCACCAGATGTGCTGAAGAAGTGCTTGGCCTTGGCTGTTCTCTGGTCTCTGGGGATTTTGAATGGCCTCAGTGTCAAAATGGCTGCGTGGGTGCAGACAATTTTCACTCTGCTGAAGATGGTGGCCTTGTCTGTGATTGCTGTTGGTGGCATAGTTCTGCTGGTTACCAGGCAAAAGGAGAATCTAGCCAGGTTTGAGGACATGTTCAGCTCAGAGATCCCCAGCGCCTCACAGGTTGCCGAAGCCTTCTTCCAGGGGCTGTACGCGTACGGCGGCTGGTGGTCCCTCAATTACATGGCAGGTATTCTGCTCCCTCTTTAGACTTAATTCTGCAGTTCTCATTCTTGTGTTCCTCAGCTTGCTTTGGGAGAACTTGTCTCTGCTTCGACATCATGTCCTTCACATTTTACATGAGTGTTTGTTGGGGCTGGTAGAAGAGGCGTTGTTCCTCTGTAGGGAAAATTCCTGCTTTTGTGCAGAATCAAGCTGACATTTTATTCCATTGTACAGGGAAGTACAAGAGAAATCATAATCGTTAATTTTAAATCTCGTGCATAAACAGAATTTTTCATACCTTAAAAATTTGCATTTTGTCTTTTTCAGTGTCCATGTCAGTGTATTTTTAGGAAAGTATTAAGTTATCTGTGCCAAACTATGTGTGCATAGATAATTTCTGTTTAAATATCTGTGCCTTATCTGAGGTTGTGCAGCTGGCTTAGGCATGGACAAATTAATTTTGAGTTTTGTTAGAATTTTATGTAATTTTATGGGATATATTTTCCTGGGAAAATAGACTTTTGAAGTCTAATAGAACGTAAAGAGCAGTCTATGGAAAGTGGTATACATTTTTTCATAGAACTTTTATTCAATTTTAACATTCAAAAGGTTTTTGAATATATATGTATTTCCCTATTCTGTATCTGCTGACATGTAGCAGTAATAAATGAGCATTTTTTCATGAAAGCTACAGAGATGATGTTCACAGTAGTTATTCTGTCACAAGTTAAATTATTATAATTTTATAGTATCAGATTTATGGAATTATATTGTAAGCAAGTGAAAATTGCTGTTATATCTTTAACTATTTGTATCCATTAACCTCATCATGTAAAATATTAAATAAGCTGAATGTGTGAAATGCATACCACAAAGTTCAGTGGTGAGGATAATGTGAAAATTTGGTTAATGTTTGAAAACTTGACTATTGTCTTTATAATCCAGGTACTCAGGCTTTAAAAATAGGCTGCAATTTGATAAAAAAAAAGTGATATAAATCAGGAAAGTATGGGTTTTAAACCTTAGGGATTCCTTAAAGGCAAGCATTTGGCTTTGTAAGCCTGACAAAATACAAGATTTATGGTAAAATACTGATATATTTTGATCAGTTAGCAGTACAGATAAATGCCATACGCACAGCTGTTTAGACAGATGTAACCTGTGTAGTAGTTATGAACCGAACTGAGTTTTCCATTCTTCAACAATAACTTCATTTCTGTGAGCTTCAGCTGATGGATCGGTGCCAGCTGGCTGGCAAGACTGCAACAGGCAACAAAACGAATGGAAAGATAAATTTAAATTGGTAATTTTGGTGGTGATTATCCTCTTCTGAGATCAAAATTACTGCATGTATTTCTTAATCTGAAATAAATCCCAAATTTTCTGATAGTATCTGAATTCCACTGTTGTGGTCCTTCAGTCTTGTCTCTGTGCACTCAGCCAGCTCAGGGATCATGGCTCGAGGCTGGTGTCCTGAGCAGAAGACAGAAATCAAATGTGAAGGAGACAGATTTCTGTCTCCTAAAAAGAGTTTAAATAAGCTGCACATTTGACTTTTCACTTCTTCCTTCATACCAGTTATTTGCCAGTAATACTCAGGAAATTGTCTGTAAATGATGAGGGAAGTGAGAAGTAGAGAGAGATTGAGAGGAAGGAGTGAAAGAGATGGAAAAGAGCCTTTTTGATTGAGATGGGGGTGATTGGGATTAAGCTTCTGGAAACCAGCTGCATCTTTTACTGGGACTATGACATTCCCAGGAATGTGTGCCAGTGCCTGAGTTATTCACCTGCAAAATATTTTTGTTGTTGTTGTTTGGTAAGAGCAGTTCTTAGCTATTAGGCTTAGCACTAAACAGTTTTCCTCCACTGTCTTTGCCCTGGAAAAGATCATAATCATCAGAATCCATCTGGGAATAGCCCCCTTTAAAACCTCTGCATTATTGCTCTTATATCTATACCTTTAGTCTTTTCTGTTACTTCTGCATTAGAGAAAGGTTTTGAGTAGGAATAGGCAAATATGCTCAGTAAGTTTCAGATCAGGATTCGTGAGGTGACATAAGAATAAATAATGTGACTTAAGAATTTCATGTTTAAGCTAGTGATTTTCAAGTAAAACTAATTGAGAATTTTCTACCAAATCACTTTTCTAATGTAAGTCAAATATGTGATTAATCAAATCAAAGGGAAATTATCACTCCTTTTGTCATTTTTTGAATCAATCAGCTCTTCATCCAGTCCTTCTTCCAAAATAGTTAAAAAATAGGTACATAAAAATTATTTAAGAATCTTTGATATTAGCCTACTTGAGAACCACTGTAGGACTTCACAAGCAGAGAATTTAGCAGCTGTGATTAGGGACTGGGGCACAACTTTGGTATCAGTCTTGTCAAACTCTGCACAGCTTCACCACTGAAAAACATTTGCAGAAGCTACACTGCTTGCTTCATTTGTTGTTTCAAATTGTATTTTTCAGAGGAGATGAAAAGCCCCAGCAGAAATATCCCCTTAACTGTGATGACTGCTGTTCCTGCAGTAATTGTTTTTTATTTACTAGTGAACATCTCATATCTGACTGTCCTCACACCTAAGGAAATTGTCTCCTCAGGTATGTATCTAATATTTTTTTAATTAAAAAGGACTGGCCCATTGACATATCCATCTGATGTCAGTGCTGTGGGTTACTTCTGCTCACCTAACTTCACAGTTCAGAAATTTGGGTTCATTTTCTTTTAACAGAGATTCCTTTAATTTTACTGTGTGACGCAGGTTGGATGAATGCAGGCAGATTGTTGAAATTGTTGGCTTTTCCCTACACTGTCTAAAATGAAATCAAAAGTGTATTAAAACCTGGAAAATAAGGTGAAAGTCAGGTCCCAACTATAAAGATGATCTTTGTTTTCCTGTAGTTTTAATCCTATCTCCCTTCTTTCCCTCTCTCATGAAGTCTCAGACTGAAGCTATTACTCTCTAGGAGGTGGGTAAGTTTAACTTGTTCAGGAGTATAGAAAAGACTATGAACACAAAAACGTAACCATTTTGGGCGTGTATTATTCATCAGAAATATTGTGATTTCTTAGAAGAGCCTATACAAAATTCCAGTGTATGTAAACCCTATCTCAGATCCTGTACCAATAAGCTAGCCATGAAAAGCTCCAAAGGGAACTGTATTTCTCCTTGATTGTCCAAGCAGCACATTTTAAATCCCACTGTAATGAAGCTAAGCTGTCAGACCTTGCCTACAGGTTTGACAAAAACCATACCTCATTTGGATGGATCAATAATTTTTTTTTCCTATGGAAAAAGCTCACTAATATAAATGGGAACAGTGTAGCTGTCACTCAGTAACCTCGTATTATCGCTCAGCCAGTGTCAGGCTGTCTGCTGGGAGAGATGGATCATTTGCATGCTACAATGAAGGAGGTAGCAAATACCATGAATAGCAGCTGCCAGCAGGCACGACTAACTTCATGCATACCAGGGCAACTGTTTATCTATGCCAGCTGAGAAGATAACCTTAAAATTATAGCACTTTTTCAAACATTGCTTGTTCCTGTTCCTTCACTATGTGTAGGGTTTTTTGTGGTTTTGGTTTTGATTGGTTGGTTGACTAGTTGTATTTTTTTTTTTTTAGGTGGGAGGCCCTGTTTTCCCCATCTCTGATAACTTCCTATGCTGCATAGGGCACTGCAAGACCTATGTTCCTCATGGCATTTGGTTATAGACCCACTAAATATTGTCCTCACTACAATATCAGCTATAGCTAATTTCCAAGCAATATTGAATATCTCTTGTTTAGAAGCAATCTTTCACATTTCTCAGTTCCACCCAAAGCAAAATGTCATTAACAGCACATTTGTTGACTCATTTCTGAATGCAGATGTGCTCCCTGTTGGTAGTTTCCTGTAACAGTGGATTGTGTCACCACCGTGGTCATGCCAGGGACCAAGGAGTTAATTTTCTTGTGTATGTGTATGTGTTTGTGATGTAGGATGTGAGGCGTAGCTCACTCCTGCTGGGCAGTCCATGACTGTAGTACTGGCCCCAGCAGGTTTCACTGCTTGCTCTGGCAGGCAGCACACCTTCTTGCTGTCATCTTCCCAGGAAATGTTAAGCTCCTGAATGAAAACCCCTTAGGATTGGATCAGTGCTTGACTAGTGCAATGAACAAGCAGGCATTGCTGGTAAATAATAGGTGCTTCTTGTATTTTAAGGTTTGTTCCTGTTGAGTCTGTCAGTTATTTAGAACATGGTGCTTGTACTACACTGATTTTTTGTTTTCTTGCAGTTGCTGTGGCAGTCACTTGGGCTGATCGAGTGATCCCATCTGTTGCCTGGATCATTCCTCTCTCTGTTGCTGTCTCAATATTTGGTGCCCTCAACAGCAGCATGTTCACACTCGGTCGATTAAGCTATGCTGGAAGTCAGTCAGGACATTTACCTCTTTTAATATCCATGCTTAATGTCCACGCCTGTAGTCCAGCACCAGCCATGATTTTTTCAACCACCATTGCATCCATTTTTATCATCCCCTCTGACCTTCTTATGTTAACAAATTACTTTGGATTTTCTGCCTGGCTTATGATTGGATTGACTTGTGCAAGCCTGATTGTACTTCGATACCGGGAACCTCACCTACATCGACCATACAAAGTAAATGGGCCTAAGTTACAAAATATTTTTATAGATTTTGTTTTTGAGTCACAGGTTGCATGGAAAATATCAGAAGAAGTGCAAATCAAAAGTGGATAATCACAAAAATATGAATAATAATCTCAGTGCTTAGAGTCTTACTTGAAAATTTTGCATCACTGTAAAAAGAACAGAAACAAACAGGTGGTCTGTGCCCCAGAGAACTTGCACTTGAAAGCAGGGCAGCACACCTTGCAGAATGGAGGATATGTGCAAACAATGTGGAACCATAGCAGTGTGGAGCAGTAACAAGAACACTTTAGATAGAACCCATTGCCATTCACAGTTAATTAACTTTGATCTGCAGTCATCTTCCCTGACACAATCACAGGCCTCAAGGATAGTTTGAATTTCCTCTTACTCCAGCAGACAGAAATCTGGGTTAGAACGGTATGCTTATTGTGTAGGCTTCCAGGCACCCAGCACTGAATGACTTATAGGAACCCACAATATCATATGATATTGATATGATATGATACTATTATGTGAACAAATGGATTTCCAGTACTGCCTGTCTCTCCTCCTTGACAACAGGAGTCTAAACAAATATTTTAAAAGAGATGCCTCTCTTATTGGCAATTTGAGTCAGATGACTCTTGACCTGGGTGAATTCATAGCAGCATGAGAAATTGTACTCTACTGTGGCAAAGAACACATCATTACTCATATGAATGAGGCATAAGATCACAGTTGGTTCAATTATTTCTTAAACCACTTTTTTTTCTTTCTCTTGCAGGTGTTTTTACCAGTTCCATTTGTGATGGTGACAATGTCCTTCTTCCTAGTTCTAGCTCCCATAGTCTGGTCTCCAAACCTGCAATATGTTTATGCTTTCCTATTTATGCTTGGAAGTCTTATTGTTTATCTGCCTTTTATACATTTTAAATTGCATTTTGCATTTCTTGATAAAATTACTTGCCACTTACAGCTCCTGTTAGAAGTCTGTCCTGCTGATGGATCTGCTGAGGGCAAATGTGAATAATGGAAGATATTTAATCTTAATACAACTGAGAGCCAACAGAGGATTTTGTTTAACTGAGACTGTAACAGTACAATTTGGATGTTGGTGTGATATATAGGTGTGTATGCATGCATATACATATATAAATGTATACACTTATATTGCAAACATGCACATATATGTATGTATAGGCACAGAATCACAGAATCACAGAATGAACTACGTTGGAAAAGACCTTTGAGACCATCAGGTCCAACCTATGACCTAACACCTCCTCATCAACTAAACTATGGCGTTAGCATAGTAAGTTAATATGTATATTTGGTTTTGTTTGTATAAATACGTAGATGTATACATATACTAATTTAATAGGTGCAAAGGATCTCTCTCAAGCTTGGAAAATCTGTAAAATGCTCTGTTTTGCTCCTGAAAACACAGTTAAAAGTTGTGTAAATAACAGAAATAAGATTCAATCACAGCAAAAATAATGATCAATATTATCATACAATAAGTGAATAAATACCTGATGGCATCATTATAAACATATACTTTCATACTTTGAACTAAATTGTCTGAATTATTCTTTGTTTGTGGTTTAGCTCATTGATTAGAACTTCTGGTTTTAAAGACTTTATATTTCTTTTCATCTGCTACGTTTTTTGGCAATTTAGTTTTAATAAAAGCCTTTGAATAATATCATAAAGTTGACTGAGATATTTTTAAATCCCAAGAAAACTGGAAATGGTGCATCTTAGCTATTTTAGAACAACACATACAAATTCAAGGTAAAATCTTACAATGCATCAAGTAAGACAATAAGAATTATTTATCCTTTTCATTACAGAAATAAAATCTAAAGATATGTAGATTCCTTTACTAAATCCTTTACATCTTAGCATTAATATTACTTTATTCCTTGCTTTCTTTTTGGTATTATTGAGAAGTAAGAGCTTTTATAAGTAAGAGGAGTAAGGCCTTGTCCCATTAATTTTTATTTTATTTTTGAAAGCAAGATAAGTTAATTTTTTTTCTTCTGATTATTGGGCCATATAAAGTTAACAGAATATTTAATTATTAATTAATATTTAATTAAAAACAAATAAAAAGTGCATAAAGCCATCATGTATATAGGTGATTAATAATAAGTGTTGCTATTTTGATAATTACAATAGAAGTACAAATATAAAAGTGATTTTCCAAATCTGGCAATGAAAGATCAGCCACACAACCAGTAGATGTCCCCAGCTGAACATCACTCTTACACCGTCATCTCTGGTTTGATGGATGTTGTATTGGTAAAACTGTCATACAGGACATGGTATTATAGCATTGTAGAATGAAAAAAATCCTGCTACAATATTTGATTCACTGATGTAGAAACATTTCAGAGATCGGCATGATAGACAGAGAATTCTTCACAGCTACCCAAAGTCTTGGGTGCTCATCAATAAAACCAGGAATCAGCTGAAGGTTTAAGAGGATTTGACTTGGCACTGGAATGAGCCCTCAAGGGAAAACAAATACATAAAGCAAGTGGCTTTTCTCAAGGTGATAATGCACACAGAATGAAAATTTGAAGAAAATATTATACCTTTTAAAATGCATGAAGAAGAGTTCATACAAGTGAGGACTGCAGTGGATACAGCTGAGCTGGAGACTGGATCCTGTTGAACAAAGAAAGGAATCAATGTTTAACTTCACTTAATAGTGCTATTGGAAAAACATTTCTCTTGCTATTTAAATTTAAAAAAAATAATGAGACTCATCAACTCCTCATTGTAGAGGAGTTATTTTAAGAACTGAATTGTAAAAGGAAGAAATTATTTTACTGTGACCAAAGCATCCATCGGTGATTTGTTAATGCAGGTGTGGCAGTACCACAGATTTTCAACTGAACTTTCAAGTAATTTATTTAAATTATATTTTAATATGTAAAAGAAATGTGGAAGTTATAAGGAAAAAAAGTTTATGTAACAAAAATACTGTGTTGTATACCACATGGTTAGGAAAAGCAAGCATTGAGGAAGTTGCTCAATTTTGTGTGTTGTTTCCATGTAATTTCTTGTCAGTGTGTCAGCTATCTATTTGATTCATAATGAACTGGGTACCTACTGCTACCATATGTCGGGGTATGTTTGTAGAATTGGAGCATGTTAATGTTAATGACATGTTAAGTTTGTTAATGATATAAACTTCAAATATAGAAATTTAGCAGTTCCAACCAATCAGGGAACTCAAAAGTCCCAATAAAATGTAATATGAAATAAATTGCATTTATGTATCTTTCTGGAATGTGAAGTAGATAGTTTATATTTTAACAAAAATCTAGGAAATGGCACATAAACATACAAGATGAGAAGATTTAGAATAGGTCAGAATTAAAAATGTCCATGTAAGCTTAAGCCCCTCTGCAGAGGCACCTTTCAATGGCCTTGCATTATCAGATCATAAACTGTTCTTTCTATATACCCTTACTTCATTTATTGGAATGAATGGATGGTGCCAAGTAATTCACTTTTATTTCCTCCCCATTTTGACATGTGAGCTTGCATTTTGTTTATCACTCTCTGTTCAGATGCTGCTCTTGATAAACATTGCTGATATCTTACAGACTTTTCTGTGGTGGTCCTCATGACAGCATCTAAGCACTTCACAAACAACCACTAATTTCTCTTGACTCTCATGAGCTGTGTCAGTGGTATCATCTTTGCTTTGGAAGTAAATTAAGCTGATGTGCAGATTGCACAAGAAATCAGTTTTGTGGTGTTCGCTGAGATCCTTCAATTAACATCAAATATCTGGATAGAGAACCATTGATAGAGATTAAAGTCCAAGTATGGATATTTCTTGATCTTAGGAGCAGGGCAAAAAGCCAGAGAATTGGTGAACATACGTCTTGTATGGCTATTCAGGCACTATATACAGATTCATTCCAGCTTTTAGATGGAAACAACAGACATATGTCCAAAAATGCTCACTAACTTTGGATGCCCAAGAAGGGGTACCTTGGGGCTGATTTTTCATATTAATTAGTAAATTCAGACTGCCTATAGTCCTCTGAAATTAAGTTCCAAGAATACTACAAAAAGGAAAATAGGACAAATTATCACAATCACTTTGATTTAGATGAACAGCTGATATCCTTTAACTCAACTTCTGACTAACCGTGGGTAGCTGCAATTCCTTTTAGGACTTAGTCTACTAAATGTTAAATTACAACTATGAGATTTTAAAATTTCACAAATCAAATGAGAGGACTTAAAATTTGTTATATAAAATGAAGAAAACAGAATTAATTGCAATTTTGAAAAATTGTGATTTAAATTATTCTAATATGGCCATGGAATTTTATAGAAAAGGAACAATGTATATTCTTCTGGGCAATACTCAAATTCCTAAATCCAGCAACTGTTCTGCAAGTGCTGTATCATTCACTACATCAAATTTCTCTTCTACAGCAAATGAGGAGTTGGCTGCCTCACATTTAGCATCTTCTTCAAGACACATATTGACTTATTCCCAGATCTGAGACAGAATTTTCTGGAAAAGAATACTATAATTAAATGGCCCCCATTGGAAAGGGACTCACACAGCTGAGCTGAATTAGCATTATAAAAGCAGTCCCAGATATGGTATTGCTTATGCCCTCAATATGAGTCACTGATGTTCTCTTAATGTAGACTTTCTTTTGCCTGAATGTTTTAGAATACTAAATCACAAAGAACAAAATATACTATTAAATGTATAGATTCTATATTGTTGCTGGCTCATTCTACATCTCCAAGCAGTGAACATAAAGGAATAGAACTCAAATTCATAACTCATGTTAGCTACTCTGGCCAAAAGCAATTCAATATTTAAACATTATAGTTTGTTTTAGTTGGTGTCAGCTGCTTCCCTACTTGAATAAATCTCAGAAAATGCTATATGGGAGTGTGATTGTTTTACTACTAGACTATATTAGATATTAATTGAAATTTTAATTTTTTTTATCTTTGACTTCATAATTCTTTTATGCTTATGCATACTTTCATGCTTCAGAACTTCAACCCTACAACAAGAAAAGATAGAATGTGGATAATTTTTTTATCAATACTGTGCTGACTGGTTCATTTTGACATGTAATCTCCCGATCTGTTTTTCTAGGTTTCTAACACAATGTTCATATGTATGTCTGTATTTCCTTTTATTTTTGTCCTTTATCTCCTTAAGAAGACAATGTGAAACACAGAATTATTATCAGTCTTATTTTAAAAATTACTTGTAATTATACATCATGCTAATTCCATATGTCCTGACTGCTTTACAAAAAAAAAATCTCTGAGGCAAATCCCAGCAATTGTAGAAGAAAAGAAACCCTAGTAATCATTTGTTTTACTTCCCTTTTCATAGTTGATGTTAACTGTAATAAAATTATAATCAGCTAATAATGAACAGCTGTACATGGTTTTTGCTCTCTTATGTGGTGGTATTTGGTTGGAACTTCTGGGTTACATAGGGGAGGATGTGTGAGGAGCTGCCTGTAGCTGTTAGGCCACGAGTGGTTCAGATCTCCCGACTTCTGCTCTTATGTTTGCTACAGTGCACTGTGGGTATAGCTAGGGTTCCCTACATCTCAGTTTCCACATATGCCAAACCAGAAACAACTGTG
This sequence comes from Anthoscopus minutus, assembly GCA_013399455.1. Lineage (NCBI taxonomy): Eukaryota > Metazoa > Chordata > Aves > Passeriformes > Paridae > Anthoscopus > Anthoscopus minutus. Next base: position 2,970 of record VWYI01013806.1, on the reverse strand, counting down.
TTTTAACAACAGGTCAAAGAGTATTCACTTGCGACCTTCTCTTCTGTATCACAGTTTAAAGTTATTCTTGTCATTGTCCTCTGTGACTTACTTCAAGTGATGTGGGATCCTGGGCATTCCTAGCTCTTACTGGCTTGATCTGGAGGGATAAAAGCTGTATCTGCTCCAGGAACTTTGAAGTTGTTTCTATTTTTGCTTTGGAACAGGAAATAAAACATTTTTAAATTAGCAGGTTTGGATAAGCTGTATCCTACATGTTTAAAGGCACTGTTGAGGAGTTGGAATGTTAATGTTGACTGTAACTTGCTCCACAGGGGAAATTTCAGGAGTGCAAAGGGAAGTTAATATGCCAATATTTAAACAGAGTAAAAGAAATGAGCGAGGAAATTATAGACTTGTCAGTGTCACATAATTCCTTGGAAAAAGTAATGGAACAGATAACACTAAACTGAATTAATAACGAATTAAAAGCGAGTAGCAGAATTAATGCAAGTTCATTTGTATTTATGGAAAATAATCCTATCAGACCAGTTTCACATTATATTTTCTGTAATAGAGGTTGGGATAAAAGCTGAATAAAAGGTGATTTTGAGGTCCACCAAAACTGTAGACTTGACAAAGTAGTTACACCACTACAAATCAACCTCTTTTGCTGGCACATTTGAAAGTGCCTAGGGTTTTTCATCATGTTGCAAAGCTACATGAAATGAGCCCTATTAGCAAGCCTTTGTGCATAATAGTGGCTAGGGATTTTGTCCTTCTCTTGGCAACAAAAGAAGATATTTTTCCTAGCAGCAAGAGGTAAATGTGTTTAGGCTGACACTTCCCTATGTGCTGCTACACATACAATGGGCCTTTGGTGTGAGGGTGGGGAGGCACTGGAACAGGCTGCCCAGAGAATTTGTGGATGCCCAGAAGTTGTGGGCCAGCTTGGTTGGGCCACTTGGTGTCATGAAATGGGTTCCTGCTCACGGCAGAGGGGTTGAAATCAAATAATCTTTAAAGGTTCCCACCGACCCACAGCGTTCCATGATTCTGTAATTGTGAAGTTCCAGGCTGCAAGTGAGACTTTCTATAGCAGAATCCCACCAGGACTAGGCGTGGCCAAGCCTGGAACTTTGAAGAGGGGCTGTTGCTGAGCAACCTCACAGCCTTTCTATAAACATTCCACTGCAGTTGGCACACAGGGTCCCTCTCTTTAACTCTGCCTGCATGGGTATGTCCTGTCATTAATGTTAAAGTGCTAATTTATATAAAGTGTGGGCCTTTCTACTTTGCAGCCAAGCTCTTGAACCTGAGTTTTTTTTGGCAACAGGTTCTTGTGGTTGTTTAAGACTTCCAGGTCAAAGTATGTCCAGAAGGGTGTATTTGGCAGGTGTTTTATGTGTAAAGAATTTGGGCACAGCTAATGTTTAAATTGGTTACTGGTGTCCTTATTTTGGGACTGCCTCTTCCAGAAAGATCATCACACCTGAGCCTCTGTTAGGTGTGGGAAGCTTCTTGTGCTCCAAAACAATCACTTTATGTTGTGACATTCAGTAGACTAAAATTTGCCTCTAGATCAGTTTTCTTGGCATCAGAAGCACCTTCATGTTTAATTAATTTTTCTTTCCTGCTTAAACCTAATTTTCTAATGCCAGGTTGGGTTAAGACATGGTAGAAAGTTGGATACAAAGTGAAGCAGTCTTAGTGTTATTGTCTGTGTGTCTGTAACTTAATTCTCTTTGAGAAGATCACACTGACATTGTTTTCTGAAAGGTTTTCAAAGTGTAAAAGAAATGAGATGTTTTTTCTACCATATAGTCATAGAAAATCGGTGTAAGACCTTTGTTCCAGTTACAAGAAGAATAAGCAATTTTAAGAGCTGAAGTTGATGGTCCTTGTAGCTTCCTTCCAACACTCTGCGAGTCTGTTGTCTGATGAAGGCTGTGAACTAAAAATGGCTGAATGCTGTCATGCAGGGCAACCTAAGTGTGATGACAAACCTCCATTAATTTCTTTCTGTTATCTTAGTATGGTCTTCAGAATTCATTTTTTTATTGCTAAATTGGATTTTTAAAATTGTGTTTAGCAAGAGGTGAAAATAAAGTTGAAAGTGGTCTACGTTTGCAAATGCTTAACCACTTGTTCTTAAATCTCTCTGTAAAAAAGTAAACTTTTGGACCGAATTTTTAAGTAGTGTTGAAAATCTTGGCTGGAGGTCAATGACTTGCTTTGTGCACACTGCATTGAAACATCATCCTGGTTATGTATGCTGGTTTCAATGAGTTTCTTGTACCTGCCTATCTTTGGTCTTATATATCAACTTAGTACTTCAGAAGCAGTTTTGCAAAAAAGTGGATGATGTGGAGAAGATTTGTAGGGTATTTCACATAGAGGAATTATTTAGTTGTAGTTTTAATTGAGCTCAACAAACTTCTTCCAAAGTACAGTTTAGTCTAAAAAGCTATTTTTTTGCCCTCCAATTATAGTTTAATACCTTACAGTCATGTCACATCTACAGTCTAAGGATGGAGGAAATATCTTCAGAAGAAAGTCAAAAATAGCAGTGAAATGCTGCAATACATGCCGTAAACTATGCTTTCTGAATTGCCTTATGACTTTTGAATGGATTCTGCTTATGAACAGCTGTTTCAGGGCTTGAGTTTTCACTTCAAATCTTACTAAAAGCTGATGTGTGCTTTATCTGTGCTTTTTTTTCTGCCAGCCTTGCCTGTGAGCTTAAGTAGTGCTCTGTTGTGAGAGGAACTCATGGTAAAATGACATTCAGCAGCCATATTCCCTCTTAGTTTTCCTCTGTTAAGTTAGTCTGCTGTCCTTTTGAATGACAGCTGCTTTGTTTTTTGAACATCTTCATAGCCTTTGATAAGTCTTTTTTTGTTTAGATATGAATTCCTTTATGTTTTCTTTGTTTGGTTTGTTTGTTTGTTTTTAATGAAACCAGAATTTTCCATAGTGCTTTGTTTATCA
>VWYI01013805.1:22767-44810 GCA_013399455.1 Anthoscopus minutus | reverse complement strand
GCCACTTTTCTCTTTCTACAATGTCCAGTTTGGGACAGGTCTCTGTTGCAAAATCCTCAATGAATTTGTCTTACTGGAGGTTAATTTGCCTTGATGTGTTTTGAAGGGATGAGTGCAGAGCTGCTCTGTTCCTGGGATAGAGGGGAGAAATGGTGTTCCAGAGTTACGTGATGCTGGAGGATCCTTTTGTTGAGGTTGGGAGGGGTTGCTTGATGGCAACATTAAACAGCTTGGATTTTATCTCATGTTGGTTGATGGGTTTTGCTGCAGCTAACAGTCCTGCTTCAGGGTTGTGTTCAGGGAGCTGCTGCCTAGGTGTCCTGCATGAGATTTATGTTCACTTTGAATCCTTGGGCGGTTTTTGACTGGCAACCAAATTGTGCCTGTTTATTGAGCAGGAGAATTAATCTCTACCATGGAGAAAACAAATCCCCATGCTGCTTCTTAGAGCCATAGCATGTAAGAGATAGAGTTGTGTGTTCCTGGACCAATCTCATGTCATATGAGAGGGAACCAAGTACTAAAAAACTTGCCTGATTTTCTGCTAAAACATTTTCAGATCACCTTCTCATATTACTGCATGTATATTCTCATATATTTGCATTGTCATTAAGCAGTATGATCCATCTGCCATTTTTGCACAGGTGACAATCTTCTGTATTAGGAAAATGCCAGGTCCTTGTCTTAGATGTCTCAACAACTCTTCCCATACAGTTCTTGTTTTGAGGATTAATTAAATTTTATTGAAATTATTAACACTTTTTATTTGAGAGTAGAGAAATGTTTCCTCCTTTAATGTGATTTATTGTTTGCTTGCGTGAGAGTTATGTGTTTGGAAGAAGGCTAATGTGTGTTGCTCATCCCACTCCTGAGCCATCTACGAGGCTTCCAAGGAGTCTGAACGGGAATCTGTTGTCTTCAGGATCTGATTCTGATGTATTTTAGTCTCTACTTTTCCAGCAACCCTAAAATCATACAGAAATATGTGAGGTTCTTTCCTTTTTGTTCACCTACAAAGCTCTCAGGTTGCTCGCTGAATCCAGTTCTTCAGTGATTCACCCTCACATTTGCTTGTCTTGATATGGATTCTGATTATTCTGGTTCAAACTTATATCACTGCTTTCCTTTGGAAGCCTTCAAGGAAGAATTCAAGGAAGTCCTCAAGTGAACCTCTGTAAAGCTATTTGTGGACTTTTGGAGTACAGTTAATAACTGTAAAATTATAACTGTAGCCACTGAAAATGAAATTTTGTGTTAGCATATTATTTAAGAATTTAATCTGAAACAGGATATTTACGTTTATAAGAGGTGAAAAACGTAAGTGATTACTGGTGCTTTATAGATAATACCTATGAAGATGCCAAAATTAATCTGGGAACAACAACATTGGTGGCAAATAACTCTCCTTTTTCCCTGTGGTCTCCCAGGTCTGGCTTTCTGACACTGGGATACCATGATGTGTACTAGAAAGCTGATAAAACCTCTGACAGTTCTGTGTTGGTCATTGCACATGAAATAATATTTTACACAATAGTGGATGTTGTCACTAAGTCTTTACTTTGGAGGCACCTGGTTCAGTTGAGGGAGCAGATTCATAGTGCAGTTTCTCACTGTTCAGTCCTGGCCTGATGGCACTCAAACTTCACTGCTCTGTTGAGGGGATGTGGAGGAAATTAAGCCTTTGGAGGGTTTTGCTTTTTTTTAAAAAAAAATTATTTCCATTATTGCAAACTTCAATAATTCCAGCTGGTTCTTAGGTGTTTCTAAGGCCTCGAGCTATTGATTGTGGGAAGCTTTATGTATAAAGCCTTTATATATGTATACAAACATATAAAAATACAAGATTAAATACTTTCTGCATGTTCATCTTTGAACTTGAAATGAATCTTTGAATTTAAAAATGAATTTATTCATTGAGTAGTGATCAAAGGAGGTGTGTTTTAAAATGTCTTTTTTTTTCACTTGCCCTAATAGCTATGTAGTATCAGGGAGGGTGGCATTACTAACCCATGCCATGTGATGTTCTGCACTTGTTGATTGTGCTATATTTTACTTTTCATTCTCAAGTAGTGCAATACTCAACAGATACCTTGAAAAATTGTTCTATCTTGCCATATTTTCCTTCATATTTGATAAATGTGGTTTCACCATGAAAGATTTTGATAGAGGATTATTTTCCCCCTCTGCTTGGTGATTTTGTGCCAGGCTTTTTGAAATGCTGATGTGTTTTTCTGCCCAGATAAAGCATTGAATAATGATATTAACATTTAAGGGGAAAATGACAGATCACAGAGGATTTGCACTAGTGGCTATGGAAAGAGCCTTGTTCACTTCAAATACTGATGGGAATTTCATTAAATTAAAACAAAGTTATCACAGGCTTATTGCAGTTATTTTCAAACCAGCTGGGGTCAGATAGTCAGCTGGACAGGTAAGATTCCCTGAGCTATTCTATTTAACTATGCTGGTGTGCTGTACCAGATAGTCACATGAGCCTCACCGTCTGTATTTATTTTTTGTCTATAATTTTTCTCTGTCATATGAGTTTAGACAGTATGACAGAAGTGCTTTGATATAAAGCATGTATTGAGAAAAGGCTGTGAGATCCTCAGAAAACCTGGCCCAGGACTGCTGAAGCACTATTGATTAAGTGGAGCACAGTATTTAATGAGTCTCTGCTATTTCTTTTTCTACTTTAATGTTCTTCCATGCTCAGCATAAGTAACACTCAAAAAGCATGGAGAAGTAAGTGGATGGTATATAAATTTATATTTATAAAAATAAATGATAGGAGAAAAATAGCCTTGCCAGCAAAAGCACATATTACCCTAGTGCAAAGCATGTGAAAGTTTCAATTCCTGTAGGAGTGAGTTGTTCTCACCCATTGTGAGAACAACTTTGTTACCCTCTTTGACATAAGGAAAAACATTTTTAAGGCTCTCTTAAAAAATTAGGCAGTGTGCTACATGCTACCATCCAAAAAACGCAGCTCTTTCTGCATCCAAGGAGTTCTTTTGGTCTCTTCTGCAGTACTTTTAACACACAGCCTGACTAGAAGAATACAGCATGCTGCTCTGTCCCTGCTGTCCCAAAGGCTGTCCCTGATCACAGAGCACAGCCCCAGCTGTGATGTGCCATACCCTGGAGCCCTTACTTGGGTCTCTGTAAGCTTAAAGGCAGCAAGACTTGATTGTGCCAGTGCCAGTGTGTTTGCTTTGTGACTGTGCTCTATCCTGTATTGTCTGCCCTCCCAGCAGAGTGCCTGGTCCATGGACAGCATCCCCTGAAAGCCCCTTATGCCCCTAGCATGAGCCTCCTGGGCCCCTGCTTCTGTTATTCTGGGGTGGTGTGTGATGGAAAACAATGTTCTCTTCTGAGGGGTATTCTGGACTTGTCTCATAGCCAGGCATACTCCAGCTTCCTCAAGGTCCAGGGCAGTGCCATACTTTGAGGGAGGTGCATTTAAAGCCCCTGAGTGTGCTGAAGCTTGTTTAATGTCAGAGGAACTCACATACGTGATTAGCTAAATAAATAACAAATTAACTTCAGGCTCACAAATATGGAAACCCCCTTCAAACTGAGCTTTTAATTAGGAATCACCATTCCCTAAATATCCATCTAGTTTGTCCCATGGATCACCCTAGCTATGTACTGTAGTAATGAGACCAGGAATCACTCTGTCTTCCCAGTGAAAATATGTAGCAGGTGTCAGTATCCTTTCCAAGGTAGAAGATCAGGCTGAATGTTAACTTTCCAAATTAAAGATCCAATGTGCCAGCAGATAATTTCAGGAGCCAGAACAAGATGCCACTAACCAGATATCTGAAGCATCTTGGCCCAGGGTGAAGCAAGGGATGGAGGAACAGGGATCTGAAGTCCTTATCTCTCCTGTCTTACAAGATATCACAGCTCTGATCTCAAGCTCTCTGTGTTCCTTGTGGATACTGCCCATCAGATTCCTTGGTCTCTGAGCTGCAGGTTGCCCATTCCTCATAATCAGCAGGTACTAGCTGATTGTAGCCCTTGTAAAGTGATTATTTCGAATGGCAGCAGCCCAAGGCAGGGCAGGGTCAGGTTAAGGGTTGGAAAGATGTTCACAAAATTACTAACATCAGTTTTTGAAAAGTTGTGACTTAGATTCCTACATCCACCTCTCATTCTCTCTTCCCCACTCAAATTTCTGCTTTTTTCTTTAAATCACTTACTTATTTTTTCTTCCAGCTCTCCCTTCTCACTGCCTGCTCATGTGTCCATACTTTATTCCTGCATGGTAAGAGTCAGAAATGGGATTAATTTGTGCTAAGGGCCAAGCTCCTCATGTGACCACTGGCAGCAGGCTTTGAGCTGGAAATGGGCAGGAGGTCAGATAACAGCTGGGCAGCTGAAACCACAGAATTCAGCCACAGCTGAGGATGGACACCCCACTCCTAGACTTTAGGCAAATTCAAGGGGCAGAGGGAAAAGGCAAAAACAAATGCAGGAAAAGCTATTTTAACAGGGCCAGAGGAGCAGGGCTAAGAATGAGGGGCTCAAGGAGCAGTTTTGTAGTTCTGTAGTTCTGTGCAAAAAAAGGCATTAAGGAGAAGGATCGAGGTGTTTGTGAGATCTCTGCCTTCCTGACTCATTGGTGGATTGCCTATGGCAAGTGCTCACCTTACTTTAAAATTGGTCCAGGACTGGGATTTTATTTCCTGAGAGTAATTAAAATGCATAGAAAAATATGTTTTTCCGTGTGTCTTTGCTGATGACTGCTGTCAGCCTGTTGCAGATATTTTGGCTTGGATATGTCAGGATTAGATCTGCTGTTTGCTGGTGTCCTGCATGGGCTTGCTCTGAGTCCATTTTATACTGCATCCTGCTATCTAGACCTGAAAGACCATTAGGATAAACTCAAAAAGAATTTAGGAGAATATCTTGTTTTAAAGGGGACAGTGGTGGTTGGAGCCAAAGATGGCAGGATGTTTATTTTCCACTATTAGTGCATAAAAACAGTGCTCATCACTCATCTTCTGCAAAATATATCCCTTAAAGATGCCAAAAATTAGTACATAAAATAAAATTTTAAAAAATCAGACTATCATTCATTATGCATTTAGGTTTTTTGGCTAAGAGGATTGTAAAAGGGAAATGTAAAATGGGTGAGCCCTAAGAACAGAATACAAATAATTTTTGTCCCTGACATGAAATATAACTTCCCATAGCTGAACTCCTGTCCTAGTGGGTCAGTTCCAGCAGCAGGGCTGAACTGTCCCTGCGTAACACCTCTGAATGCTCCTGTAGTCATTATTTGCAATGATACTCAGAACTAATTTGTAGAAACAACAGTCAGGAGAGGGGAACTGAACATTTTGTCCTTGAAATTATAGGAAAAAGTTAATAACACAGCTAAAACCATAATTAATATTATTTTAAATCTTCTCTCTGAACCAGAACTACTGATATCTCTGGTGTAATCTCCTGGATGCAAACCCGTAACAGCCTTTGCCCACATACATTGTAGGAGCCAGAGCACCTGAGCACATCCTTGTTTGCTGTCCTGTTCAATCAACCTTACATTCCAGCAGCTTTGACTCAGTGGCAATGCCTTGGATATGATTCCCCATGCTCTGTGCCCTGACTGAATACTTTGCACTTCACCCTGAATGTAGCCTTCCTTTTCTTTCTTCAAAGATATTGAGGGCAAAAAAAAATTTTCTGGTAATAGTTCTGCTTTTGTATGGATGGAGAAAATATTCTATGTATTTGTGGAAATTTACATTTACCTTTAATGTTCTATTCCTTCTCCTGTTAGCTAAATATTACAAGGGTTTATCTTTCCCTCAGTGGATTTTTCCACATAATTAGTGAGAAATGGCAATTGCAGTGTTCACCATGTACTTGTGCTGTGAACAAATCACATTCAAGCAGTGTGAAAAATGCAGTGTCATTTCCCACCAAACTTAATAACAAAACTGTATCACCTACTGAGTGACAATCTGTAAATCATTGTCCACTCAGGACTTGATGCAGAATCATAATTTAGTGGCTCTCTTTACTTACAAACTCTAAATAATATAAATTTGTAGTCCAAAAGATTATGCATAGGATGTAAGTTTTATTTCAGAGGCTCTTCTTGAGGGGCTGTCATGGTTCTGGTCTGTCTGAAAAATTGTCTATCAAACAGCCTTAGGTGTAAGGGCCATACAGGGCTAAATATGGGCTAGTTTTAGCCAGCTCTCTCAGGTACTGGTAACAGGGTAGCAGTGATGCTTGGCTTGTGCTGCCCATTTGCCCTTTGTCCCAGCCTGCTGATTGAAGCTGGCGGCTTTGGGGTTGCAGATAAATTCCCATTAATAGTGGAACTGGGATCAGAAACCAAGTAATTTCTGAAATTACTTCAGCCTGAGAGAACTGAAATAAATGGGCTGCCTTGGAGGTTAAAAAGTCCTCAACCCCTTCATTGAAAGCTTCCAGCAAATCCACCTAGGTTTTTGTTGAGATGAAGCAAAGAAACACTCACTGCCTTGTTTATCTTGCCAAGCCAACAGGAAAATCTGAGGTTTAATTTAAAGGAAGGTCATTAAGTGCCAGACACAATCCTGGTTTCTCCAAGGGGTATAGTGTCCCTAAAACAAAGCAAGACTTCTCTGCTGGTACACCATGCAATGGTTCCTCATCCAATTGGTATGCAGGGGCACTTGCTGCATAGCTGGAATGAAACAGGATGCAAAGCTGAAAAAAACCACAATTCTCAGTCATATACTGTTTGACAACTCTATTAACAACAATTTAAAAAATGATTCATTACTTTTTTTACAGGAGGCAATAAAAAGCAAGTGTTTCACTGTTAAGAGAACAAGATATGTATTCCAGGTGTCTGGGGTACTGTACATATACTGTGTGCAACATCCTGAGCAAAAAATCTGAGTTTAACTCTCCGGAGTTTAACAGATCCTGACTCTGGAATAGTACAAAGGCCTGATCCCATAGTCCTTCAAAAACAAGGAAATTACTGAAGTGGACTTCCATCCATTGCAGAAAATGCTCTATCATGGATTATTTAGGTTCACTTCAACCTCTGTTCAACTCAGTGAAATTGCTAAATATTTACCTGCGTATAGCAGAACAGGAAATTCAGCAGGTTATTTCTGCAGTGAACCTTAGTTCTTAAGGCTGCAAACTCTCAGCTTGCTCATAGGACACACGCCTTACTATGTGCTTAGAAATCAGTGCAACAGAGCTTGCTTTCTACTCATGCCTTTCATTGTAAACAAAATGTAATATTTAACAGTTTTCAGCCAAAGAAATCTTTCACTCTTTATTGAAGAAGCTACTTTAACAATTGCTTGTTAGGTTACATGGAAAAGCATAAGAAATCAGGTGCTGTTTGTTTTAAATGGAATCTGAATCAGTACCCTTTTAACAGATGTTTAAACAGCAGTGTCAATGCTGGGGATGTTGTGGGACATGCTATACTCCTAATATGGGAACCTAGGTGTCATATTGGACACCCTGGCCGCTTTTCTTGTGCCAGTTTCCTATATGACTGAGAATTATAGCTGGAAAAAAACAAGGCTGGATGGCTCCTTACAGGTCACCTACTTAAGGGAAAAAGAACTGGAACTATGCCATCCCTGAAACATGTTTATCCAGTAAGTCCTTAAGGATGATGGGGATGAGCAAGCCTCAGCTGAGACCTCACCTGCTTTGAGCTGGTTGTGAATATCTTTACCAGGTTTCCTGCTGGCTCACCTTCAGTGTATTCATCCATGAGGTGATTTATGTCTCTTTGAAAGAATTTAAGTTTTCTTTATCCCATGCTCCTCTCTAGCTTTACTATTTCCTGAGCAGTCCTTTGTCTTTATGCCTGTATATAGCATCTGTAAAAGGGAATCATGGAAGTATGGAAGTATAAATATTATGCTAAGGGAAAACAGAAGTATTTTTTTCTCTTGTTTTTCAGGACAGGAGATTGGGAAAAAAGGTGGCACATGTTTTGGTTTGGCTAATTCATAGCAAAATTCCCTGCCGTACTTGGTCAAAGCCATTATTGTGCCTCTGGGTTGCCTGGATGATAGAAATCATCTGGATGAATTGTGGATGCATCAACTATCTTCCCAAGGCAGGAGGAACATGGAAAGCGAGTTAGCTTTTTACTCAGGTATAAGCTTGGTCCAGACACCCTAAGTTTCAAATAATATGAAAAAGTGGCACTTGGGGCTGGTTCAATAGATGAATAAAGAACTTTAACATTTTTAGCTAAAATTTGACATGGTCAACTTGCACCAGATTTATGAAGACATGCATACCCAGAGAGAACAGTTTTATTTATAGGAAAATGTCACAGATGGAACAGATTAAACAAGATCATGGTCACATCTTTTTAAAATTCAGTAGCAAACCTACATTTCAAGAGGTAGTTCCTTTCTGTTTCCTCTCAGCTTAATTTCAGCAGGGCTGAATTTCTGTTTTGAGGTTGGTTTGCACAGATGGATTGTCGGGCAGAACATAATACAGACACTTGAAGAATTAGATCTCTGTAGCTGGTTGCCATAATTCACAGTGCATTTGAGACTGTAAAATTCTGCAGCAGAAGGAAAATAGAGAAGAAAAATGGGAAGCAGAAGAAATTATGCCAAGGTCATTTGAAGATCAGTAAAGTCATGGAGAGGAGGTTCATTCCTATCCACAGCCTTTGGTTTGGGCCCATAGAAGAAAATTTATGAGAGAGCAAGGGCTTTGAGTGAGTTTGTCTCTGCATTTTATTACAGGTTGTGGATTACAGCAAAAGTGAATTTAGTGGAGTCATCAATCTCTCAAACAACTCCTCAACATACCTCTCCTTTCTCTCCTTTGATTCTGCTGTTCCTCCTTGGCAGCTCAGTTTTGCAGCATGTGGAGTAGAAGGCAGATGCCTTTCAGGTGAAACTGGGCTGGAATATTGAATACTCACCAGATTAATATGCTATGGAAAGGGAGAGTAGGTGAGAGGAGAGGAGCTGACACCAGGGAAAGTTTACCTAAGAGTCCTCTGCTGGATGGATGAAGGCACTATCTACTTCTAGAGTTCTGTGTGCCTACGAAACAAAGAGTGGAAAAGAGAGTTTCTCCAGGCCTTTTGAACCCATGAGTATTGCTAAACTCCTGAGACTTAAAAGTCTCTAGAGGCCACCCCACCCCTGCTTCTTTGTCAAGAGAGTAAGAGACAAGACACAATTGTCCAACATTTAGGGTAGGACTCAGTCTGAGATTATAAAACCTCAGTGTAGGGGACCCAAAACAGTAGTGCCAAGGAACCCATTGTGCTGGTTTTAACCTTAGTTGGTATTGGAAAAGAAGGAAGTAAAACATCCCCGGAAATGGTTCTTCTGAGAGAGAGGCTTGNAAAACCATGATACTTAATTGGTGTTTCTGCCTGGTTCCAACTGAACCTGCCACACCCATCAAGTGTCATGGCATCCCAGCTGAGACATCCCTGGAGGGAGCTGCTCAGAGACTGCCAGGCACTAGAGACCTGCACACCTGGTTGGGTGCCAGCACACAGTGTCATTTAAGTTTCCTTCCAGCAGGCCACAGTCCTTTGTAGGTTGTGGGTGGTGTCTGCCAGCCGTGTCTTGGGTGTCCCATGGCACCCCAAAGAGCACTGTGTATGCAGAATTTAGTCAAGCAGTAGGCAAATATATCAGAGTGAACTGAAAGAAGTAAAGGTCTTTCATCAGTAAAATTGAGGCTTGAGTAATAAACTTGACATTTAAAATAGATGGAGAAACCTGGAAAGACCATTTAAAGTTCTAATTCTTTCTTTCTGTGCACTGAGTAATTAATGCGAGTTTGATTACTAATTTCTGCATGGTATAGCAGGTTACTCAGCCTATTATCTTACTCATTTCATCTAGACCAGAATTTGAGACTGACAAGCCACTGTGCATGACATTATCAATCACTCCACTCTTTCTGCAGTTGCCTTAATTGTGCTTCATTACTTGTACCAGTCTTGCATTCCATGATTTTAAATAAAATTATCTTAGTGTTCAAGGTGCTAGTGGGGAGGGTGGTTTGGACTTCAGCATCTCTGAAGACTGACAGTGAAAAGTTTGGCAAAAGGCAGAAAGCTTACAGTTCTTTCTTCTACCTGATATTAACTTTTCTCTAAGTGTGATTTTAACACTTATTTTTCATTTCAATGAATCATATGTAATGGATTGTATTTTGATCATCTCTGATTTTGATCAGCTCTGATTTTAGAGTGAGGTTTGAATCTCCTAAAAGGACCTTGATTTTCAATCATATGAACCTACAGCTTCTTCATGATGACACCAAGAACCTTGATTTTCCACCTTGAATTGCCTTTTACAAATTTACAAAGGGTTACTGTTTTAAATAAGAGACTATAACTGAATTACCAAAAAACGGGCAGTTGTTACCAACTATGCCCTAAGTTTCATTACGGTTACAAAGCGTTCTAGGAGTCATTGAAATTATCAAATTCTAAAATGTAGATATTGGCCAGTACCCTTCAGAACTGACAAATCACTTGAGATATCTTATTTCCCTAAGTAAACACCTTGACACCTTGACAAAAATTGCTGGATTTGACAAACATGCCAACTCCCAACCTCTCAAAATCAGTTCTTTTCACTCAGTTGAACTAAAGCTCCAGAAACATTGGCTGCTAAATGTACTGATCTAAAGTTTGGGAGCAAAAGGCACACTTCTCACTTCCCAAGCTACTTTTTCAATCAATCAGATAAATGAGCTATCTTGGCTTAGAAAGGGATTTTCTGTACAAGTTTTCTTTTGACCTTGAATATTAAATTTGGCTCTGACAAGCAACATCAGCCAGAATTTAAGTATATAGACTTTGAATTTCAAGGTTTGTTTTTATATTTGTCCCCTTTATCAAGAGCCGAAAAGTCTTTTAGTACAGATTTTTTTCTTAGATCCTTTTCAAAGCACATGTAAAATTCAGCCTATGACAGAAAAGTTATCTCCCTTTTAACAGGTATGTTTGTAATATTTTTTGCACACTTCCCTCTCACATCCAAGTTCTACTGAATTTGAACTGCATAAATTTGTGATTGTGATCAACAACAAAAATAATTCAGTTTTCCAAATGCCTTGCTGAGCAGTGTGATTATCTCAAAACCAAAAGAAACAAGGGGCTTGTATTTACAAACTATGTGTTATCAAAATCAGAGAATAGAGTTGTGATATTAAGATGATTAAGGCTGCTTATGATACAATCTCATATTCAAGGATTTTCTTTAATGAGATGAGGAAGTGTTAGGGGGTAACCCCAGCCGGCAGTCAAGCCCCATCCAGCCTCTCTCTCATGCCCTTACTGGGGATGAGAAGAAAATAGGAATGGTAGAAGATTAAAAAAAAAAACTCATCAGTTGAGCTAAAGACATTTTAAAAGAGAAAGCAAAAGCCACACACACAAGCAAAGAAAAACAAGGGATGAATTCACTGCTTCCCATGAGCAGGCAAGTGTTCAGCCATCCTCTGGAGAGCAGAGCACCATCACGTGTAGCAGTGATTTGGGAAGACAAAAGCCATCACTCTAAACATCCCTTCCTCCTTCCCCCCACTTTATGCACTGAGCAATGATGTCAGATGGTCTGGAATGTCCCTTTAGTCAGCTGGGGTCACCTGCCCAGGCTGTGTCCTCTCCCAAGCTCTCCTATCCCCACCCCCCTCCCCAGCATGGCAGTACAAAAGCAGAAAAAGCCTTGGCTCTGTAAGCCCTGCTCAGCAATAACAAAAACATCTCTGTGTTATCAGCACTGCTCAGCACAAATCCAAAACAGAGTCCCAAACCAACCCCTGTCAAGGAAATTAACACTATGCCTGCTGAAACCAGCACAGGAAGAAACCCACCACCTCTGACTCCAAAAAGTATCTTACACAGAAAGACATACAGCCTATAATTTAGCCTTCTTATTTTGATGAATAAAATACTGATCTTTTTTATGTAAGTCTGAGAGCTCTATCAGACACTGAATCGTTTTCTCTCCTTGTTGCTGCTAGTAGCTGATGAGAACTTCATCTTTTTAATGCCAGCATCAGCTTTTGGTCGAGAGCTTTATTCTCCTTTGATTATGGGTCATCCTCAGAGAGCTGCCTGTCTCAAAGCCTGTAGATAGGCATTATTTCTACAACACTGAAAGCTGCAGCACTCCTATTAGATGATATTCCCTTGCATACCTGAGGTCAGGGCTGATGGGTCTATTTGATGCAGAACACCTTGGAGGAGAGGGCAGATGTGGCAGTGCTCTTGCCCTTGGGTATGAAGAGACTCTGCTGTCTCCTGAGAGAACACAAATTGAAAGGGTTGATGTGATTTGGAAGATTTTTGAGAGGCTTTACAGGCTGGTAGGTAAAACCAGGCTGCTCTCTTCTCTTGAGCTTTCCTTTTTTCCACTGCCTATAATCTATCCAGCAATAAAAGTGACAATGCAGAACAATCAGTCAGAAACAACTACTCTAGGATTAGACTTGGATCAGAAAAGTCAAGAAAAATTTGTCTGATTTTAGAGTAGGAGGCTCTGTGCCAAGTCAGATCCTCTATCCAGCTTCAGGTCAAATTTCTCAAGCTGGCCTTCAAATACCAAGGTCACCAGAAACAGCATCTGCTTTTTAAAATGTGGACATTAATCCCAAATGTTTCACATTGAGATCAGAGTATGCACAATTGAGATTCAGTGGAAGCGACATAAATATTAAGAGATTAGGAGATGATTTAGTTATTTGTCTGCTGTTACTCAAAGTGCACCACTTAAGTGAACCTAAAGTTTCAGCTTAACTGCTGGACTTTTCATCATGATGTGAATGAAGAGGTCACAGAAATGTTTTGCCAGACATTTCAATGACCATATCCCTTGGAAGAACATGGAAGCACAAGGAATTGGTTAATCGACTCAGTGAATTAAATCATGTTTTAAGCATTAAACTGGCAGCTGCTAAGCTATTAAAGGATATGCCTATTTCCAAGTGCTGCTATAAAGAATACAGCCAACATCTTTATAAAAAAGTGTACCATTACAGCATACTTTATGACGGGTTTCAGTCCCTTACACTTCATGAATTATTTGCAAGTTTGACAGTGTAGGTGGGCTTTGATCAAACCAGTCCAGAGCTTCATTTCCCCAAAATGGCAGACAAGAACTCCTGGAGAAAAATGAAATAACTTTCCTTCCTGCTTTGGGCTACAGTGAGGGAGGTATAATTGCTGTTCCCATATAAATTTGTATTTGTAATACTGGAACTTTTTTTAAAATCACCGAGGAGCCAGTATCATAAAGAGAGACAAAGCTGTTTATAGGCATCCTGTTTGTACAGGCTGATTAGGATCCAGACACTGTCTGCCAAAGCCTCCCTCTCAGTCTCATGTCCTGCACTGGCACGTTAGCACAAGCCCCAGCATGGCATGGGAGTGACAAGGGCCCCACCAGCTTGCACCCATCAGAGACACTCCTGCATTTTTTTGTTATCGGAGACTTTGGTCACGGCAATGAACTTCCCAAACTCAACACATCCTAACAGTACCTTGACAAGATACTGCATCTATCTGCCTGCTAGGTTCAAAATATGTTTTTGCTATGAATTTTCATAATGTTTTTCAGTAATTGTGCCTCTTGCCTTCGTTCCCCTGACACTTCTTTGGTGAAATAAAAAGGTCTGTAGTTGTCTTTTTGAAGAAAACCCCTTCCCTGCTTCTGAAGACAAGCAGACTGTACTTTTGGTATAACTTTCCTATATTAAACCCTACTTTGAAGAAGCTTATGATTCACAAGACATGTATAAATGCTACCTACCTACTGTTCACCACCTCTTGCTGTTACACAATCTCTCAAATCTGATAAACACTTCTAGGGCTTTGTCATATTCTCTTTGTTCAGGTAAGTGAACAGTCTTCTGTAGGATAACACATAATTGATACCGTTTGACTTTCACTGTATTGCAGATTTAAATCCCCCTGAAGCATCCTAGATTATCGGATGAGAGAAGTCTTCCATTTGGGAAAATGGGCTTAGATCTGTACAAACTACTCTCTAGTGAGGCTAAGAGGGGAAAAAAAGAAAACTAAGCTGGAAATGAAGAAGAATGTTCATTCTCAAAACCTTGAGGCAAATAATAATAATAATAATAATTAAAAAATCTTACCTCTAGGCCAGCTACACAGACTACTGCAGAGAAAACACTTTAATGGCAGAAAGGCAGCAAGCTGCCAGAGAGGGAAATTATCCTGTTGGTAGATCCCTTCTGCCCCATGAAGACTGCACCAGAGATACTCTGTTTGGGAGTGCCATGGGAAATTTCTCCTTATGGATGGAAGGAGGCAAGTTAAAATGGAAGATGCTTTAGTAGTCCAGCATGCAGATAACTGGGTTTTTGATGCCAACTAGATGCAACAGCGGGAGATCTTGTAGATGTCTACCTAAATTTTTAAGGTCTGCCTTTTCCCCTGGCTGTCTTTGCTGAAATGCTCCCAGTGCCACTTGTCAGCACAGGAAAAACTGAAAATCAGCCTCAGGCTGTGATTTAGGAAATGAGGAAAAAAAATCATGCAGAGTTGACTCACACAGGAAGCTTTTGAAAATGTGGGTTCTACATTAACAAATGCTAGAAATGGAAGGTGGTATTCAAAGTGGGAAAAGTTGTATGGGAAATTAATAAATAAGTGTGAGTAAGCAAAGAGCCATAGCATCTGAAAAGCATGTCCTTTGGTACAAAGGGATGAAAAACAACATCTTCAGATGAGTGGCAGTGTAGAGGCTGATAGCCCAAGAGAGAAACAGTGAAAGTTATTCTGAGGAAAAAAATCCTGTTTAAACAAGGTTCATGTGCATATTGCCAAACACACATGCACAGAGGTAATTGTATCAAGGGGTATGTGCTTCCCTGAAATACTAGAAGTGTAAAAGCTGAAATTATGGAGCAGGTAAGTTTGCTTTTAAATTTGAAAGTTGACAAAGTAGACACTTCAGAAACTGGAAAGGAAAGCTAATAACTATTGGGATATTGCAACAATTATGAAAAAAATGTTATTATTAAAAAAAAGAAAGAGTAGATGCCCAGCTCTAACAGTGCATTCGTATATTAAAGAAGACACACAGTCTAATCAGGTAATTAGTTTAAATGATTGACTCAAAATGCAGTCACCATGCATAAAAGCTCCAGATTAAATACCAAAAATGTAGTTTTATGACTATACTTTAGCCCAGGATGGATAGATAGAATGACTACAGCGATGAAACCTCTAAAGTAATAAACAACGATATAAATATTAGATTTGAAAGGAAACAAATTAAAGGGCAAAGTGTTCACAGGTGACATAAGAATTGTCTGAAAATACCACAGATTTGAACAAATGCATGATCACTCAACAGCAGGAAGACTGACAAAAAAAACCCACCATCAAACTTCTGTAGCTCAAGACTGAGGTAAAACCATCCTTAAAAAATGATCATGGGATCTAAGGCAATCTGGTTCATATATTTGGATTTCCAGAAGACTTTCAGGAATAACAAAGCAACACTAAATACTCTTCAAAGATAATAAGTTGCCAAGGATCAAAACCCACATTTGCTCATAGATTAATAACTCATATAAAACTAGGGAAAAATGAAGACATGGATACAGAGGTAGTCAAAGACTTTTGAATCTTTGTGGGAGTTATTAAATATCTTGCTGGAGGTGGGAAGGTATCAGACAAGTATTTTGAGGAAGTTCATAGCTGTACTTTTATGTAATGGCATTTCCTTCTAGAGTGACATGTGATAAATGAAACAAATGACTCTTAGTTGCATAAAAGCAGCAGCATGTCAGGACCTCACAGGATTTCATTCAGTTTCTTCTTTTCCTGTCAAGTCTGTCAGCGAAAGTGATTCTGCACTATGAAGACTGGCGTTTCTATTTTTTTCTTCTAATGTATTTGGCTAAAAAAAGAAACTTTCCATAGAATCCACAGAATCATAGAATTATTTAGGTTGGAAAAGACTTTTAAGATCATCAAGTCCAACTATAAAACTAACACTGCCAAGTCCTGCACAAAACCATGTCCTTAAGTGCCACCTCTATGTATCTTTTAAATAGCTTGAGGGATAGTGATACCATTGCTTCTCTAGGCAGCCTGTTCCAGAGCTCACCACCCTTTTCATTAAGGAATTTTTCCTATTATGCAATCTAAACCTCCTCTAGTGCAATTTGAGGCCATTTCTTCTCATCCTGATACTTGTTACCTGTAAGAAGAGGCCGACCCCCACCTGGCTGCCCCCTCCTTTCAGGCGGTCACAGACAGTGATGAGGTCCCCCTGAGCCTCCTTTTCTCCAGGCTGAACAGCCCCAGCTCCCTCAGCTGCTCCTCACAGGACTTGTGCCCCAGACCCTTCCCCAGCTCCGCTGCCCTTCTCTGGACACGCTCCAGCCCCTCAATGTCTTTCTGGCAGTGAGGGGCCCAGAACTGAGCACAGGATTTGAGCTGTGGCCTCAGCAGTGCTGAGCACAGGGGGACGGTCCCTGCCCTGCTCCTGCTGGCCACACCATTGCTGAGCCAGGCCAGGGTGCCACTGGCCACCTGGGCACACCCTGGATCATGTTCAGCTGCTGTTTGCCAGCACCCCCAGGTCCTTTTCTGCCAGGCAGCTTCCCAGGCACTGCCCCCAGCCTGCAGAACTGCCTGGGGTTGTTGTAACCCCAGTGCAGGACCTGGTACTTGGCTGTGTAGAACCTCATGCTATTGGTCCTGGTCCCTTGATCCAGCCTGCCCAGATCCCTCTGCAGAGCCTTTCTTCCTTCCAGCAGATCAACACTCCCACCCAACCTGGTGTCACCTGCAAACTGACTGAGGGAGCTCTCGATTCAGATCATCAAAGAAGTTTAACAGAGCTGTCTGTAAAACCGATCCCTGAGGAATGCCTCTAGTGACCAGCCCCCAGCTGGATGTAACTTCACTCCCCACCACTCTCTGGGTTTGGCCATCCAGACAGTTTTTTACCCAGTGAACAGTGCACCCATGTAAGCCATGAGCAGCCAGCAACTCCAGGAGAAGGCTGAGGGAAACAGTGTCAACTAAAGTCCAGGTAGACAACAACCATAGCCTTTCCCTTATCCACTAAGCAGTAGAAATCACTTTGCAGTAGAAGTTTGGTCTAGGAAGACTTGCCTTTCACAAACTCATGCTGTCTGGTCCTGATCCTCTTGTTATCCTGAATGTGACATGTGATGGCACTCAGGATGATCTGTTCCATGCCCTTCCACAGCGCTGGGGCCAGGCTGACAGGCTTGTAGTTCCCTAGATCCTCCTTTTGATCCTTCACATCGATGGATGTCACATTCTCCAATTACCAGTCACCTGGGATGTGCCTGGTTAGACAGGACTGCTGATAAATTATTTGTCTTCTATTTAGGCTCCTGAAGGTTCATAGAGTAATTCAAAAAGTTGGCTTGTCCAGGAGTTTCAATAAGAAATGTACTTGGATATATCCCATATCTCAAGACAGGGAAGTGCCCTGCAGGGGTGCCACTGGAACTGTAGAACTCCATCACCTCTGCAGCTCTTCTGAAGATGGAGTTTTGTGCTGCAACCTTCTCTGGTGGCCTGCACCCCTCTGAATGAGGGTTATGATGCCTCTCAAGGCTCATGTGGGCCTCCCAGAGTCAGTGTGTCCTGTGTGTTGGTGTACCTGGGGTGTAGAAGGGGCTGTGATGAGCATCCTGCTGCAAAGGCTCCTGTCAGGTGGGTGCTGTCCTGGACAGGGCCAGTCATGCCCCAGGCACTGTGGGGACATGGTGCAGAGGCCCCTAGTGCTGAGGGCTGATTGAATGTGTCCTGATGCTGCAGGGCCCACAGGACAAGCTCTCATGCATGAGCCTAGGCTGTCCTCCAGACCCAGGAGGGAAGCCACCAATTTGGATATTTGAGGTTTGTTGGGCCAGTTGGTGTGATGCTCAGAAATACCATTTGGGTATTTTCCATGGTTTGCAACAGGGGTTTCAAATTTTGGGTCTAGAGAACCTGAGGGCAGGTGACCAAACTTATGTCCTCAGTGCTGAGAAGAATGCCACTATCCCTTTTCAGGTGGCAGAAAAGCTGAAGCTTCATTGACTTCCTGACTGCGAGCTACAGTCAATGTAAACCAAACAACTGCCAGTGCAGATTTTGAGAATGATTAAAAAAATTCCAGATACATGTTTGTTATTAATATAAACCCCTGAAAAAATACAGTAAATTGTGATGAAAACTTTCAAAATATGTTCTCTTATTTTGTGCAGCCTACATCATGGAGCTAAAAATTATACTTACGTTTCAGTGTTGCTGTGGTTACTGATACTATTCTTCTGAGTCTTCAGAGGAAATTAATTGATTGTGTTAAGAAGGAGGCTGTATACAGGAGCTAACCTTCATGATTTTTAAATTTATATTGGCTTAATTTCAGACTTCCATGGCCTAATCTACACTAAGCCAAAGCAGCTGTAGTTTAATTTTTCTGATTTTATACAGAGAAGTTAAAACTCTTACAGACAAGGCTCAAAGTTTTAGCCTGAACTCCCAGAGGACAAAATGTATTTTTCATTTACTATTACTTCCCAAAGCACTCCATGAGATAAATACTTTGTTGAATGTTCAGGTAGACTTTCCCTTTTAATTTGATTAATTCCATATATTTAAGAATGGAGAAAATACTTTTTTCTCTTGTAGTAGGGATGATGTGACAACCAAAAATATTTGTTCTTTGAAGAATTTTCCATACCCTTTCTCTCAAATCCACACTGATTCTATGTGCTATTTGCTGTGAATCACAGCACCACAGGACAGCTCACATTGGGAGGGAGCTCGGGAGGTCTCTGCTCCAACCTCTTGTTCACAGCAGGTTGGCTCAGAGATCAGACCAGGCTACTCAGGGCTTCATCCAGCTGAGCCTTGAAAACTTCTTAGGATGAAGTGTTGGTTCCTGCCCCAAAACATTTATGACATTTTACATACAGTAGGGACAGAGGCAGAAGAGGAACCAAGTCACAGAAAGGGGTAGGACCATATGAAGGGTTGGTGACAGAGCCAGGAGCAAAGGCCTGATCTCTGCTACTCAGCTTAAGTCAAGAGGAACCAAAAAACTTTTCACAAACACTGCTTTTTTGTAGTTCCCAGTTTCTGCAGAAGCAACACAGCTATACAGCC
This sequence comes from Anthoscopus minutus, assembly GCA_013399455.1. NCBI lineage: Eukaryota > Metazoa > Chordata > Aves > Passeriformes > Paridae > Anthoscopus > Anthoscopus minutus. The sequence continues at coordinate 25,651 of VWYI01013805.1, read as the reverse complement.
CTTCACTGTAGGCAGGTCTCTCTGCAGGAAATGCAGTCATGTGATGGTTAAGAACACAACCTCATAGCCCTGGTGCCAAAACCACTCAAGCACATTTAGCTGTGCTGAGAGAAGCTGAGTACATTAAAGCAGACAAGATTCTCCATTAATCTGCTACCTCGTTGTGTTGGATGAAAAGTGGATTATGGCTATTAGCATGTGATGGTGGAGCAACGCCCCAGAGGAGGGAAGATAAGAGGTGCTGCTGCTTGATGATAATGTCTCTCAGCAACAAACTGCAAGTGGCTTGAGTATGCAGATGATTTAAAATCAGAAGCCATGCAGGACCGGCAGTGTTCTTTACATTTGTGCCATGAGCACACGCTGAGCTGATGACACCCATCTTCAGCTAGTTCAGAGCCTGCTCATGGCAGCTTAGAGCTAACAAACGTCTCATCCTACAGGCTCACTTACTAATGAGACCATTTGTTTCTCCTCTGGAGGAGGTGAAAGTATATGCAGTGATTTACAACTAACACAATATTGTAGGGACAGCTTTACTTTATTGAAACCCAGTTTATCTTAAATCAATTGGGTGGTTGTTTGAATTCACACACACAATGCTTGTATTGTTTTCACTAACTCTGTTTGGAAATTGCTCTAGCTAAATCAGGGCATCCCCTGGTGTGATATAATGAGGTCTGTCCACAGATGAGTTACGCTGATATAAAGAAGCTATACAGGAATGGTCAATGCAGCACAAAACTGTTTGTAAATAAGCCTTAAGGCACAGCATATTTAGATAGCCTGCTCCGGAATTTGCAGTGGTTTAATTAATTTGCTTTGTTAATTGAATTCCATTAAATTACAGAAAGTTTTGATTTTAGGCAAAGCCTCAGGCCCTGATCTTCTGTTTGGACCTGACAGTGGCACTGGGTGAACTGCTTTTGATGAATGCTTCATTTGCAATAGCAGTGTTGGTCATCACCAGGCTATTAGTGAGTATGACTCAATTTGCAAAATGGTTTCCCTGAAAAACAGTTTCAGAGCTGATGATGAGCTGATCTCCTATTTACAGCTTCTGAGATCCTCTAGGTAAGACCCAAGTTCACTTTGAATCATCTACCCAAGGGGATGTGAACTGATAGCTCCTCAGCTGAGAAAAAAGGTTTTCTTCTTCCTCTGCCTTGAGAGCTGTGTGGCCTGCTATGCCATTTCTTGTAGGGCTGGTTCACAGAGAAGCTTGGAGTATCTTGGTTGTGCCTGCTCCTAGACTAAGGAAAATTAGAGACAAAGAGTGGGAAAGCAAGAAGAACATTTTGGCTGAAGCCAGGAAACATAGTCTTATAGGTGCCCCATCTGGGAACCATGTTAGGTGACTGTACCTTGTCTGAGAAAAAGCTGTGGGCTGTGCTGGCTCCTCCTTAGATACAAGATGACATTTAATCTGGAGTGGAAGAGACTTAAAAGGGGTTTTCTCATGAAAATACTGTGAAGATCTGATGTTCAACTTCGTTCTAACTCATTGAACTCAGTTGTGTTTCCACCTCTGTTTTCTTGTGCCACGTTAAAAACAAACAAGCAAACACCTAGGAGTTTTGGGCAAGAGGGTAAGTCACTCCAACTGGGATGGTGGTATTGAGCATAACAGTTTTTTCTGTGAATTGCATGGTTGTAAAAATTCAAGACAGGACTTTCACATCACATAAAAGCATACAAATGTAATGTAACTTGATGAAGCTTTCTGTGAATGGTACATATTTTCTTAGAGTGACAAATATGAGCAAAAAGAGATAATCCAATGAGTAAACTGCAACACTTTCTTGGAAATGGCTCCCTAATTTCTGCTTCAGATTTCACTGGCAGTGATGCTGGCACCTCTTCTGAGGGTCTAGAAATTACCTGTGCCTCACGGGAGTAGCAGTTTGGGTGACTAAGCCTTGCCTTTTCCTCCTCAGGTGTGCTCTCTGCCTAAGCGACGCTTTCCTAGGGCAGCACATCTCTAGGGATGCCTTGTGGGAGTGGCACAGCCTCTTGCTAATGAAAAGGAGATGTGTTACATCCCAGAAAACACAGCTCCTCCAAACAGTCAGGTTCAGGGAGAATGGAGCAGAGGGCCCTAATTTGGGCAGGGTTGTGGTACATCTCAGCTTGCTTGTTTGGTACAAAGTGGGAAATAGCTGGCATGAAGAGATAACCACTTTGATAACCAAGTTTCATGTGCTTGCAGCTCTGAGATGCTGTCAGTACGATGTGAGACCCTTTCCTTACCCTGGAGCCTGCCTCTGCGAGGAGGGAGAGCCCCTCATTTCACCGGTCAAGAGGAGATGGGATTAGACAGCAGGAGGTGTGTAGCAGGTGGAAAAGTTGCATATTTCCTGAAGCTGCTGGTACTGATGTCCCCTGGGTCGAGGGCTGGGTTGCACACAGGGCTGAGCTCTGCATCCTCCGAGGGGTTTGTGCTCTGCCAGCTTTGGGAGTAACTGTGCTCCTGGCCATAGCATGCTGGTGCATCTGGGTGAGCACTTCCTTGGAAATTTTGCTTATGTGGTGTGACTTGCCACTCTGCACTGACTGGGGCACCCCGGGATCCCCGGGTCTGTCGGGGCATTCCTGCAGTGCTGCCTGTGACCCGAGAGGTCTCACGAGGGGGTTCGGCATCCCCGGGCTGGGGGCTGACATAGGGGGGTCTTCTCGCGGCTCCCGCAGCACAGCGCCGGTCCCTGGGCGCACGTAGGGCATCTTCCAGAAAAAAATGCAGAGTTGGAATCTAACGCTAAGGGGTTTCTGCCTTTAGGACGGCACCGTCTAGCGGGCCGTGAAAGTACAGCTTCAGACTGTGCTTCACTCGGGTTATTGAGCTCTCCTAGTGAGAGAGGAGAGGAGAGGAGAGGAGAGGAGAGGA
>VWYI01013805.1:0-22407 GCA_013399455.1 Anthoscopus minutus | reverse complement strand
AGGAGAGGAGAGGAGAGGAGAGGAGAGGAGAGGAGAGGAGAGGAATGGTGAAATTGTTGAGATGTACCAATGCAGATGCTGCAGACAGAGCTGAGGGAGAGTGGTGAAGTCCACAGATCTGTGCAGTACTCCTGTGCCTGCAGAGGTGTTAGGCAAGATGTGGAATAGGAATTTCAGGGCCAGAGGATAGAAGAGACAAAAATTACTCACTGAAAAAAACTTTGAAAGCCCTGAGCCACCTAATGGTATTTTGAAGTTATCTCTGTTTTGAGAAGACACTGGACTACGTGACCAGCAGAGGTACACTGCAGTCTGAATTATTTTGTGATTCTAATTTTGCTCTATGTCTGCATTTTAAAACAGAATTCTCCTTTGATGATGTATGGTCTTTTGGGACTCATATTACTGGCATTAGCCTCATAAAACTGACCAGTTACTTTTCTATAGTACTGACACATCTGTCTGCAGCATGGACACATTTCAAGTGTTACTAGGGTCATCTCCCTTCCTTAGAATTACAGACATTTTCTGACAGCTTTGGAAAAGAAAGACTACACCACAGGGTACAGCTGTCAAATTAGAGCTTTGAACATTGACTGTGTTCTTGAAACTATGTTTTAAGAAGTAGAAAAACATATTTGCCAATCACAAAACTGGCCCCACATGGGACAGAAATGAAAGAGTTTTATTTTGGGGGAGAAGGTCACAATGGATATTTCCTGGCTCTGCAGAGTTCATAACAGTAGTATTACTCCATACAAGCAAGAAGATGCACAGATTTCTGGAAAGACAGCAAAGTTCCAGGAACACTTACAGTGAGTAATAGTTGAATTTCTGAAGAAAACCTGCAAGGTCAGTTAGTGCCTTCTGTTAGCACAAGCAATAGGTAGAGGAAAGGCTTAGTTGATTTTTGAGCTCGGTGAACTTGAAAGATCAAAGTGTGGGTGACGTTATTTGTCTCCCCTGTCTGGTGAAAAAAGTGATCCTGCCAGAGATTTTGTTCCCTGGGGTAGGGGGTCACCCATGACTATTTGAGAGTGCAGTGACTGAACAGTGATCTTGCAGGCACATGAGAGCAAATTGCAACAGGGCTGGGTCATGTTGCACAGGCCAGGGCACCCAGCTCAGTCCCACTCTCGTCCCCTGTGCACTCAGTGTCTATGGGATTTACCACTTCCCCCACATTTCATAGCAGGATTTGGAATAGCTGCCTACTCAAGTTCACAGAGGCATCAGGAAAATAAACTCTTGTGATTATTCTGTATAACCAAAGCATAAGAGGCTGGGAGAGGGAAAGGAAACCTGTGTCTGTAGCTTTCTTCAGCATTACTAAAACCTCCTCTGCCCTTCAGTAGTTTCCACATGATTAATGCTTAGGAAGAAGGGGGTGAGCTCTGCAGAGATCTGTGTGATGTGGAGCATGGCAGATGCCCAGATTTGAAGTCACAGAAAGTACCAAGGCAGAAACACACTGGACTTTTAGCCCTGCTGGCTCTACCTGATGTCCAGTGGCTGGATTTTCTCTGGGGTGCCATGTGCCTCTGTGTGCTCCCAGGGCAGAGCAGCCCCCGTGAAGGGGATCGGGGAAAGAGCTGGTTGTGAGCCTGGTGCCTGGTTCCCAGTGCCAGTGGCAGAGCTGGACCTGTTGCCACATGGGCCATGGTCCTGTATCCCCTGTGAAACTGAAAATGGGAGAAGAAACAAAATAAATTAATTTTGAAAGAGAAATCCCCTCAGAAGCAATAAAAAGAGAAGGATTTCTCCTCTCCTGTGCCTTCTCATATAACCATAAAACTGAGCAATTTTGTGTACTTCTATTCTACAGACACATGCTGAATATTTATTATAGTAATGTCTCTTGTGCCTTTCTGTCTGTTCATAAACAGCTCAATACCAGTGATTTGAGCATTCATCGCTTTAAACTGAAACAAATAGTTACTGAAAGTGCTTATTGCACACAAATTCCCCACATCTTCAGCAGAAAAGGTGATTAAGGGACAACTGTAACTCTAGAATATGGTAATGATGCCCTGCCTTTGGGAATGAGCCATGATTAATCACCTGCATTGGAGTGATTTGATTCTTGCTTGTGGGTTTCAGACAAGCCAGCTCCCAGGTGCACTTCTCATTTTCCTTGTAGGAGGAATAGCATCTGTGTAGTTGAACTCAGCATTCCACAACTGGAAGTCCTGGCTCTCTAATGGTCTGTAAGTGCCTGTAAGTAAATGCCTGCAAGTTAAGAGCAAGGACTTGCCATATTTGCATGTAGGCAAGGGAAGAAACCAAAGGAGTAATGGTGAGTCACTGGTGATATGGCACCCAGCACTGCCCCCAGCGCTGGAGGTGAGCCCGCCCCAGCTCAGAGCAGAGCGGGACAATCCCCTCCCTTGCCCGGCCATGCTGTGCCTGATGCCCCCCAGGACAGGGCTGGCCCTCCTGGCTGCCAGGGCACTGCTGGCTCATGTTCAGCCTGCCATCAATCGAGACCCCCAGGTCCCTTTCCACAGTCCTCTGTAGCCTCTCATTCCCCAGTCTAAACACACAACCAGTGCTGCCCCATCCCAGGTGCAGAATTCAGTACTTGCACTTGTTAAATGTCATAGGTTTCTCAAGCTTCACAGTTTTGTGAACATGCCTCAGTAAGTCCTTCTCAGTCAGATCTGTGGGATGGGGGATGCTGATGAAGACACCCAGGCCATGGAATATGTGCTTAGAACTGAAACTAAGCTGGATACTGCCCTGAGTTCCTGCTGATTCCCAGGGATGCAGCACCTGAATTCTGGAGCTGATCTGGCTGTGGGAGCACACTCTACTCTGGGTCTCTGTGGCAGAGCTCCCTCAGGATGCAGTGACCTGCATTATCATGGAGTCTATAGTTAGAAAAAATGACAATGTCTCGGCTAAATTTATGTATTCTCAGAATGCATTCCTTTGGGGTTGTACTGGTTTTGCCTTACTTTTCTATTTAACATGGGAAGGTGAGAGGAGGATTGTTGTAGCAGATAAGGCCAGTGGATCCACACCAGGACTGACTAGTTTTGGCCTTCTGTTCAGACAGGCTGTCTACTGTTTCTTGGCTGAATTTTCTCAGAAAGTGAGGTTTATGGGATCAGGCCATTGTGCTCTCCCTCTGTGCTTCTCAAACTAGTAATTTTGGATTCAGTTGCAACCCAACTGGACAGGAAGGAAGATAGATAAGATAACCAAGTAATCCAAAATGTCAGCACACATTTAGTGAAATTAGCTGGTTTCTCATGGAGGCAAAAAAGAATGTCCTATCTTATGGGACACCAGAGAACCTAGCCCAGGAGGCTGAGATTGAGAGGGAAATGCTGGATGCTGGGACATCTTAGTTCTGCTGCTGACACAGCTGTGAGAGTCAGTGTGAGTCAGTTCAGCAGTGGGAAGACACAGCCCAGACCACCTCCTGTCCCTCACCAGTGGGGCACTGCTATGAGCACCAAGTCCTGGCCTCTGCTGCCATCTGTAAATGGCTGCTTTGGGCAGCAGAGGTTTAGAGGAAGGTCTGGCTTCACTGCTTGAATAGGGGCAGCCAATGACTGGGCCAACAATGCCTTCAGCATCTACTGGGAGGTACTGCTGGACTCTAACTCGGTGACTGGATGGTGCATCCTTGGCCCAGATGCTCCTCTGCAGGTGTGGTTTGTGGTAATACTTGGGCACATGTGTTGGCTGTACTTGTTCTTTTCAGAAGAGGGAGGGAAGCAAGTGGGGACAAAGTGTCCTTCCGTGCTCCCGAGGGCATCATCATCCAGTGGGACTCAGAATGTGCCGTTGCAGAAAGGGAAGTGGAGCACCAAGTTGTCAATCCTATCACTCTGCTCAGAAAAATGTGATAGTGTTTAAATATGGTGTTCACCTTCTTTTTCCCCAGGCTGGGTGCAGAACTGAGACAGATGGGTGCAGTCTGTATTGACAGGGGCAGTCACTCTCTAAGAAAGAGTTTTGTTCATCCATCCATCTGCTCAGTATCCATGCAACAGTGAAATAGAGCAGCTCTTGCATATTTTTATCCTTGTTCAGCCTGCAGCATTATGAGAGCCAAATGACACGATCACAGGGACATTTGCCCATTTAGAAACACTCCAGCAACCACAGCAGAATAAATGTGAACTGAATGTTATAATTTAATTTTTGTTAACCAATGGTAGAGCTGCCCTTCAGTACAAGAAGTGGTTCACACACAATATTGAAGCAGAAAGCACAAGACCAGGCTTAAAACAGGATAGCTTTTGGCAGGATGAGAGCAGCAGTGAACATCTTATTGACAGCCTGGAGATAGCCAGGGATAATCTCAGGGCTTCTGAACCCTTCCCATGAAAAGACAGATTAAAATTACTTCTGTGGATAGTTCCCAGACACAGGAAAGTGTGGGCCAGCTAAAATATTTGCCACTATAGCCACTACTGTGTAAAAGATGCTCTGGCTCCCTGGATTTTTCATGCAGCAGCAGGATGTGTATAGCACACTTTTCTATGTGTCCAAGATACATGTCCATATACATGTTCAAAAGAGATTATAGTGGATAGAGGCAAAGCAAACGCCATCTGCAGAGGCAGAATCAGCATATTTTTTTTTGAAATTGCATCTGGAATAACATATTTAAGAAGGGAAAAAATGCTGTGCAACTGCAGCCAGAGAGAGGAGTAAGAAAATGTGAGAGGATCAGCCCTGCAAACACCCAGGCCAGTTTGGGAGAGGCAGAACATGCCCCAGCTCCAGAGCAGAAATTCCACTGCTCACTCCAGCCTCTGTGAGCACATTTGCTCAAAGCTTGAACTAAGACTGAGGATATATCTTGCTGGGGATTATTCATATTCAATTTGTTGTGATTGGTGCTTCAGTTGCTGGCTGCCTGCCATAAAGTATGGATGGGTCTGGGCAGGAGTAGCTGGAGGTTTTGAGCAGGTGGGCATCCTTACAGGCATCAGGTCTTTTTTTGGGTCAGGCTTTACAATTTGTTCCTTTTGCAGCTCTTGTGATTTAGTTAATTTGGGTTGTTGTTCTTAAAAGGCACTAAAGTTTGCCCCTCTGCCAGCATTTATGTTTTCACCTTAAGTCCTCAGCTTCTTGATCTGCCGAAATTCCCTCTTCTGTTTCTGTCTCCAATGTTCTGCAAAATTCCTGGCCTTTGCCTCAACTTTGAAATACCGTTTTTCTCCATTAACCTTCTTTTCTTTGGCGCAAAAAATTAGTGACATTGTTGCTGCTTGGATTGTTTCACAGACCTTATTCTTTCTCTTTCCATCTTCTAGCTATCTGTGCCTGGTAAAATTGTTCTGCCAGAATGATTTTTCTCTTAAGCTAGAGCTGAGTCAGATGCTGTTGATTTACGGGTTCAGTAATTGCCCAAGCAGTTGGTACCAATTCATCCATCACTGCAGGTTCAGTTTTGAACCTCAACATCAGGCTGGTGTCTCGGCGCTTCCTGCATGAGAACTGCTCATGTATTCACTGCTTTCTTGATTAAAACCACCCGCTCTGGTCCTTGCTCATCTTTCTCTACTTCCAAATGGAACACCTGCACCGTGCTGGGGAGAGTGACAGTGCCTCTGCAGTCCTCTGCAGTGGGCCCTGCTGTTCTCCCACAGCTTCTTCCCCAGTGCTGTTGACGTTGGGATAAGGTTTGGCAGAGCTGCAGTGGGGTTGTGATCATTCCCAGCTGTTCCCAGGGCTCTTGCAAGTCCCACCACTCCTGTGAAGCAATATCCACACGGGGTCCCAGCAGCCACCACAGAGCTGTGGCTTTTGCCAGGCTCTGACTGCAGTCTGGGCCCAATCTGCCCCTGCATCTCCTCAGCAGCAGCTCTGTGCCAGCAGGAACATGAGGAGGGTCAGGGCTTCAGAGCTTTGCTGAGGAGAGGTCAGAGGCCAAAGAAGAACCTGGTGGCTGCACATGAGCCAGCCTGGGATCAGACCACCGACCTCCCTTCCCTTGCCCAGGCATTAATATCCCCCTTGGAATCTTGGAGGGTTGCAACCACTGCCTGGGCAGCTAATCCAAAGACTCAGTCATCCTCTGGCAAACCAAAGCTTCAGATACAGGCTGCTTAACCTCTCTTGCCATTGTCCTCACAGGTGCTTGTTGCCAAGCTGGATCCTGATCTCCGGTGTCTCCTTTATTAGTTCTTGTAAGCCGTCTATCACATCCTGCCTGGGCTTGCTCCCCCACTGGTGTGGATGAGGACCTCTGCTGCAGAGGCGTGTATGTTTCTGCCTCAATTCTTTAGTAATTCAGTCTCTTATTTAAAATCCATCTTTCCTTTTTCTAGAGCTGCAATTTTCTCTCCAATCCAAGCCTTCCCTTTATCATTTTTAGTAGTCAATGTAGCTTCAACTTTCCACAAAGCTCATTGCCAACAACCTCGATTAAGTCCTGACTTCAGTGCTCTCCTGGCACTGTAAATGTTTCTTCTGCTTCCTCTGGAGCACTTTTCAACCATGCAGTTCACCAGCTGCTGTGGCTAGGCTCATACTGCATGACTCAGATCCTAAACTTTGTTATGTCTGTCTTCTCCCTGCGAGCACCCTTGTTTGTGCCTGGTTTGTGGTGCTTAGCCCAGGAGCCCCACAGAGAAATGAGCCTCCCCTGGGGTCACTGTTTGCATGTTCAAGGAGGTGCTGCAAGCAGAGCACACAGACTGGTGCAGAACAAAGTTTGTGTTTCCTAGTGAACACCAGCTGCCCAGCTGGACACAGGGAGCTACCAACCCCCACAGAGCACCCAGCCCCTTTGCTGCTGCTGCACAGCCACCACCTCAGGGGAAGGGTTGGTCTCTGCAGCCCTCCATGGTGCTGAGTTTCCTTATTTCACCTCCCCTTTTGCTTCTTGAGTGTTTTATACCTTTCTGTGGTAGGGCTTTTCTCATAAACGCTTGAGTTGGTACTGAAGCCATCTCAGCTGTCCTGTGTGCCTGTGGTGTCACCTTTGTGGCCTTTCCCGGCTCTGTTCTACAGATGTCCCAAGGCTTCCTGGTAACTCTAATAGCCACAGCCACACAGCCACAATGGTTGCATCAGGGCTGAGCTCAGGGGCCTTGGGCACAGACAGCTGGCCCCTGAGGGATCAAGAAGATGACAACTGGGATTGCAGCCGCGGTTTACATTCCCAGCTACTGCTGGAGACACTGCAGCAGCTGCAGTGGACAGAGCTCTGGTGCCCCTGCTCAGCTCATATAAACAAATGGTTGCTGCTCATACCAGGTCTTCAGGACCACAACATCTCATTCCTGAGTCCAGCACGACCAGTTTTGGGACAAGGGGGTGTGGTCCACCATGCAAGTTGTAACACTGAGCAGGCACCTACACTGGTGAGCACTAGGAATGTCATTATGGTTTTTCCCTCCTCCACAGAACAGAAAGGTTTCCTCTGAGCTAAAGAACTGGCAGTAATTGCAGTGTATCAGCGGGATGTTTGAGCAGCAGTGATTGTAGGAGTGCAGTAAATAACAGGTCTGAGCTGCAATGGTGCAGAGAGAACTGGAAGTTGTACATTTTGTCTGTGTATGCAGGCTGGGACATCACTTTTGTAGCTGCAAATCAAGCCCATCTGTATGATTTACCTTCTCCTCCTACTGTCTCCCTTCATTAAGGGAAATCAATCATCCCACTGCTTTGTGATTTATAGCTTTATGTTTTTCTGGGAATGTGTTACAAAGCAAAAAGTGCAAGTTTTGATCTATCAGTAAAACCAAACTTCTCTGCCTAGGGTGAGATTGGAAGAATTTAGTTTCCTCTTGGGTGATGGCTTATAAAAATTTCCATTCTCTCCTCTTCTTTTTTTCTCTGCCTCCTCAACTCACATCTGATTACAAAGAAAGGCCTTGGAACAGGTGATAGACTAGGCTCAGGCATTTCCCAATCTGTCAGCCTGTTCTGGCACACCTTGACTTACATCCTACAGTTACCTTAAAAGTGACACTTTAGTGCTCTGTGGCAGCTCTGCATGAGGCCATGGATGGATGGATGGATGGATGAAACAAGCTTGAGAACTTAGCCCGATCCCAGACTGTCCTGATGGCCTCCAGCAGCTGAGTATGGCCAACATCAGCCATGGCCAACTGAGCATTCAATGACTCCAAGGATGGAGATGCCATCATCTAGGTGTCTGAGCAGCAGTACATGGTGTGATCAGTCTTTATCTTCACCATGTTTATCCAAAATAAAAAAAGCTCATCCAAAGAAAATCTGACCAATGCAGGAGACATTGTGCTGGGAGGAAATGGAAAAGGAGTTTCCCATTGAAGTGAAGGCCCAAGGTCGCCGTCTATGGACAGCTGCAGTCCAAACATGCTGCATTACCCTACACTCCATGTGTTCTCTGCTCTAAGCATGGACATCAAGTGTTATTTTTTTGCTGGAGGAACAGGCCAAGGGGCAGGTATGGCTCTGCTATGGCACTGTTGTCTCTGTCATAAATGGAGCCATCATCTCTTCCCATTAGATCCCTTAAACTGTTATGACTAACCCTAGGCAACCCCCCAGATTGTCCTTCATGTACCTCATAATTTTCCTGGGTCCTGGTTTACAGAGCCTCATAACGATTCCATAGGGACACCTGAGAAGGAGAGGAGGGGGATTAGCCTTCCAGTTCAATTAGGGACCTGCCTACATTCACCCCGTCTCTTAGGTGTCGTCCTACCTGCTGGGGAGAGGATAGGGAATGCTCTATGTCCTGAGGTGCAGCTGGCTGAGACTCTGCCTCAGAGTGCCTGGGACATTCCACAGGAGTCACAGTGTCCATTGACTTTAGCTCTGTGTGTGGTCAGACCGAGCTGCAACTCTGTGAATGTGAAAAATTCTATTTATATATGAATACTACACAATGTTTGACCTTGACTCCTCAGGTACAGCTCATGCCCTAGCAACTGCAGCACAAGATTTTACTATTTCCTCTTATGTGACTCAGAAAGAAATATAATTTCTCAATACCTGAGGGAGAAAAGTGAGTGAATTAAATATAAGGCATTTGCAAATTCAGCAGAGCATAATAACAGCTGGACTCTGTCTGTCCAGGTGGAGCAAAGCATGTTCAGAGCAGGAGGAAAAGCCCTGCAATGGAAGCTGAGCATTGTGATGGGGCTGCTGTCTCAGATGACCAGGGAGGGGCATACAGTAAGCCAAGGACATGTGTAAGCAGGATCAAGAGGTCTGCAGTCCCTGGGCAGGCAGTGACTGTCCTACACTTTCCCCTCACACAGAAACACAGGTGTTGAGCTGTTGAACAGTGAGGATCTTCCTCATTGCAGCCTTATTCAGCCTCCCTGAGCAGGCAAGCTGCCACAGACCCCAGCTCAGCTCATGCTTCTTTCCGGAGCTCTGGTAGGTCCATCTGGATGGTTGGTCTCCATGCTGTGCTCCTCAGGCTTGCCCCCAACCTGAAGTTCTCCACTGCACTTCTGAGCTTTGTAGCCACATGTGGGGTGGCCAATGCCCAGCCCTGGGCACACAGGTGGTGGAAGGCACATGCAGACCTGGCTGCTGAGACCTATTCTTGGTCCCAGGATTCACAGGTACCCTCTGGTAGAACAACCACCACCTCTAATACTCTGCCAGAATGGGATCTGGGGTACCTGCCAGCCAAACTCAGAGAAAAAGCATCTCTAGGCTCCTTAGGAAAAGCAAAGGAGCTGCCAGTCTGTCACTGAAAACACCTTAAAAGGAACAGGGTTTAAAAACTGCTAGTATTGACTTTATACAGCTGCAGGGCTGTGAAAGAAAGAATGCTGAACTTGAAGCAAAACCACAGCATTATCATGTTCCCTTTGAACATATGTCTGTGTTACTCTATTGAAGCACTTGCCTGATTTATTGTTCAGGGTTTAAATTTTTCTAAACCTTGTATTTGAGCTTCACTCTTTTCGTCCTTTTGGTTTTTTTTTTAAGCCAACCAGCCAGCTCATCAAAAGAAGACACTGGAAAAGTAAAATTCCCCTGTGGAGTTTTCAGTGTTCAAACCTCTGAATCCTGCTGAAAACCATGGATACTGGCATTACAATGCATCATATTAAATAAGCTGTTTGCATCAAGGGATTCTGAAAACAGAGCAGCAGATATTACTAAGTATGTTTTGCCTGTTTCTTATCAAAAGGCAAGTGTAAAGCCTGGCTCTGTAACATAAACTACACTATCTGGGAGACTATTGTCTCTCTTAACATTAAACTGACAATTGCCTTATCTCATTCATGTCATTTCATCACAGTACCAAATTTTAAGACTAAGAAAATATTCTAAGTTACTGTGCTAAAGTCCCTGTCACTATTCCAAGCAGCACATGTGGTAGTCAATGAGCGCTTCAGCTCAATGACCTGTCATTTTTATGTAATTTGTATTTACTCAAATAATTTTTGCCTAAACAATCCTTTTGTCCACGTCCATGTGGCAAGAGCCAAGTAGGAAGAATTCTTCTGATGAGGTTTTCAAGTAGCAAAGTTATTTAGTCCTGGTGATACATTAAAGCAAGTACTTCCAAAAAGTCTCAGCTCCTTGAGACAAAAAAGAATAAATAGTTTGCTATATTTTCTCCTGATCTTGTTAGAAACTGCCACTTTATTTTACCACCAAAAGCAATACTGTGGGGAATGATTTGTGTGGCAACATGTTGTGGTTTAACTCCCTCACACAGCAACCAAGTCCCACAAAACCACTCGCTCATTCCCCCCATTTTGTGATTGGAGAGAGAATTGGCAGAGTAAAAGTGAGAAATCTTGTGGGTTGAGATAAGGACATTTTAATAGGCAAAGCAAAAACCACACAAGTGAGCAAAGTAAGGCATTCATTCGCCACTCCCCACTGTCAGACAGGTGTTCAGCCATGTCCAGGGCTCCACCACATTCAATGGTGACTTGAGGAGACAAATTCCATCACTGTGAATGTTCCCCCCTTCCCTCTTCTCCTAGATTGTGTATGCTGGGTATGATGCCATGTGTCACCTGGCACGTATCCATCAGGTCACCTGGGGCCAGCTGTACCAGCTGTGTTTCCTCCTGCCTCCTTGTACACCCCCAGCATCCTCATTAGTGGGGTGTGGTGAGAGACAGAAAATGCCTTGACTTTGAGTTCTGCTCAACAGTAACTCAAACATCCTTGTGTTATCAACACTGTTTCCAGCACAAATTCAAAACATAGCCCCATCCCAGCTATGAAGAATTAACTCTATCTCAGCCAGAATCAGCACATTCTCCAACTATACCATTTATGTCATGCTCATGTCCCACACTATCCAGTATATCCTTAGTAACAACCCACCTGCTTTCCCATCCTCTGATACACAGATCTGATTCCCCTGGCCTATGGCCCACCCCTGCAAAATATATGTAAAATATACACAGATGTCCACTGTGTTAGTTTAGTCTATGAGTTTGCGCCCCATCTATTTTAGTGGTCACTCAAGACAGGAGGGTGGTGTGTTGCACAAAGTTAATTGGGCACCAAAGTCAGGTCAGGCAGGTCATTGATGCACTTGCACTGGTCCTTGCAAGGCTTTCCTGCCCTGGTCCAGAGGTTTCCTGCTGATGATAAGCAGCACAGCACTACAGTGAGCAGTGAAAGCAGAAAGCCAGCAAGGAGCACTAGGCTCTAATTTACAGCCTGGCAAGCAAGTCTATGACAAGTCCTGGAGCCTGTCAATTAACAGCTGAACAGCAAGAACAGTGATTAATTCAGTCTAGCACATTCCAAACAAACCTGTCATTATCCTGAACCCTTTGAGCCCCATGTTGGGAGCCAAAAAGGACTGTTATGGTTTGAACTTAGCTGGCAGCTAAGCATCACGTAGCCACTCACTCACTCCCCACCATGTCATGATGGGGGAGAACTGGAAGAATAAAAGTGAAGGAAACTCCTGGGTTCATATAAACAGCAGCTTAGTAGGTAAAGCAAAAATTAATTCCACCCCAAACAAAATAACACACAAGAAAGACAGATCATCTGACTGAAACAACAGTTTCTTGAAATGGGGTTATTGTAGGTGTCAGCCCTTAAAAGGTTTTCAGCTCAGCAGAAATACAACTAGAAGAAACTAGCTGCTTGTAAGGCCCATGTCATTCAATGTAAGTCAATGAATTGTGAATAGGATTACATACTCAGCAGCTATAGTTTTACCAAGAAAAGATTAAAGTGATTTTGCTTCTTAGAAAAATGTTGAGCTTGGATTCATGGCATTTCTGTAAAGTTACAATGCTAGGGCTAACTTAGAAGGATTGCCTTGGGTAGCAACCAAGCTTAAGCTTTAAGCTTGTAAAATGCTGCTATAATGTCGAAAAGTCTTGAAGATGGTATGATGTATGTGAGAGACACACATGTGAGGTTAACCTCTAAAATTCAGATGCTGTAGTGCTGAAACAAAAACTGGAACAGGGAAGGCTTGTATAAAAAAAAGAATGTGTGAAGGTAAAAGTTTATGTGTAGAAAGTATATATATCTATGTTTTGCTATGTTTCTAAATTTTCCCCTTAACATGCCACTGCAGTTACATCTTACTTTGCTATGCCATGTTAGAAACCTAGAGAATACTTGCATGCCATGACAAGTCATGAGCTAAAGGTGGTTTAATGGATATGTTATATCCTTGATGGAGAGCAACTGCTTTGACTTAGAAATGCAGGGGTATTGGCTCATGTCTGTGTTCATGTTTTGTTGTGGGAACATAAGGCCTTCTAAAGGGAAATACTCTCTGCTCTCTTGAATAACCCACCTCTTGCTCCATGCACCACAGACATCTTAAATATTCCCTGTCCTCACTAGTCAGGAGTTGGGCCTAAAAGCTACAGTTCTCAGGCCCCTGTTACTCCCACCAGCCTTTGAGAGGGATGAGGAGTCACTACAGCCCTCTCTCCCACTTCAGCTTCTTTCCCTTTCCCTTCACTGTTGGTTATTTTGGTCAAAGTTTTATACCTAAGTTTCACTGAGGATCTGTTCCCAAATACCTAGCTGTGTCTTGAAAACGGAACTTAGAGTCTGATGTGCAAAACATCTAAACATACAGCAGGATAACACTTAATTTTCCTCATAAAAAAATCAAAATCCTACTCGATTCAATGTATGTATAGACTTCAAAATCATTGTGCTTTAAGTAATGAGTTTGCACATCTGGAAAATCAGATGTTCTTTTTTATTTCTCCTCAAGGTGGTAGATTTCATTCCTCTCTTTCTTTTATTTTCTTATTTTACTTTATGTCTTCTTATTTCAGATATCCTTAGTCCTGCTGCATTTTCTGAAGAGTGAGTTTTCTGGTGTAGTAATGCTGCCTGATATCTGGACCAAAGCTTAAGCCAAACCAAGCCTTTGCATTTGACATTTATGAGGCTCCCAATCTAGATACTATTTTAATCCCAGCGCTACTTTCGTTTTGTCATTGAGAGAGAGAAAGAATCATTAGGAATCATTAGGACTCTCAGGAATCTGGAAAAAATACCCACCCTAAAGCATTTTGCAAGGCACAACATTTATTTTAAATAAAAGGAAATCCTGGCATGGCAACACTGTGATTAAAATATCATGAAAAAGCTTTATCAACATCGGAGACATCATGGCTATCTCTTGCTTTAATGACCATTGATTAATTATCCTATGATGCTTATGCTGAATGTTTTTTTGACAAATTAGAAATTTTGTCTCAGGCCACCAGACACTGCACTCCCAAGTGCTGCACACAATGGATGAGTACTAAACAATGACAGGATTTGGTTCAAAATGCTGAAAGCAAGCCAAAGCAACTGCAGATTCTTCCTCTGTCTAGGGGCATCATCTGCAGAAGGAAAGCAGAGGTTTTCAATTTCCCCACAGCACAGCTGTACTGGGAAATTGTGCGAGAGTTACATGGTAGGCACAGAAGACACATTTTAATTCTGGAGTCTCTTGCCTCCTTTGGTTAAGGTTAGAAGATGGAGTTAAACATCCCTGCATCTGATTTGTGGCACCTTGCTCTTGGGAGACCTGACAGTGCATGCAGGTAATGCAGTAGTACATACATTTGTGTGCACTATGGCACCTCTCAAGCAGTAAAGGAGAAGAGCTCCAACAGAGAGACTGAGGTGCCATTTCTGCCTGTGATGCAAACTCTTCATAGCTTGTTCAGAAGTTTATTTAACTGTCAGTATTTTCTCTTCTAATTCCTCGCTGATATTGTGCTTCACAAAACTACCTAAAGTTTTGCAAAGCTTTCCAAATGAAATCAGCAAAATGCATGTGCCAAATTGAGATATTAATCTGATAAATTGTGAATGCAACTTATTTATACATCCAGAGATGTAAGAGCTATGCTTAGTCTTTAGCCATACAGATTTGTCCTCACTACCATAAAACTTAGAGAAGTCTCAAATTCTAATTCTGTGAACCATTTTTTAGTGAATATCAACACAAGTTCTTCTGTTTCCTTACCATGCAGTTATAATGGGCAATAAGCCTTTAACCTTTAATTTTCAATGGACAGAGTTCAAGCTGTAGTTCTGTTCTTCCAAGTATTTTAGCAAAGGTTATTGTCTCAGTGTGGCATGTTCCCCTGGCTGCAACTCCTCAGTAATCTTTCTCTCTTAAGAATGAAAAATAAGGTCTTAAGTATTTCATGTAACTAAAGACTCTCTTAACTCATTTTGGCATATTAAGAACAGATCAGGAAGAAAGTAAAACTCTTTCCCCCACTCTGTTATAATCTGAATTATTCTATCTCTGCATTTACCACTGACCAATGATCCTTTTCCTTCTCTTAGGACATTTTTGGTTTCTCTGTGATGATCATTTTTTTATGGCAAAATACAATAGAGCAGGTAATTTTGAATGCATGCAGACTATATTTATGTTATTATACTTGGGTACATATTTCTTTTGTCATTAGGATTTACAGCATAGCTAATATTTCTCCATGTTTGCTCTTGACTGCACAAATCTAAGTGACTGCATGCTACTTTGCCCTGAAGAACAGAGTGGTTGGTCCTGAAGCTGCCCAGCTCAGATCTTTCTAGATGGTGCTAATCAGAGCTACGCAGCTGGTCCATAGGTAGCTTGGGATATGCTTTGCACCCCACGCTTTCAGACTGAGAAAGTGCAACAGTCTGTGACCCTAAAAGCTCCGTGAGGTGAGGTTTTCTGCTGGGAGGTGTTAGCCAGCACAGACATGCACAGTGTTGTTCCTCTCCCACAGGTTCCCAAAAGCAAATGAACATCTGCTGTCAAAGGGCACCAAGAAACTTATCAGTTACTCAATATGGACCAAGACTTTCCTTAAATGGAAACTTCAGAAGTTTCATACAAGCCTAATTCAAATATCATTGGTGTTGCAGTGAGTTCTGCTGAAAACACGTCAGTCTGATGAAAGTCATAGGGCAACAGGGTAAGAATCCCTTTGTCCCAAGCAAAAATTACACTCCAACACTCCCTTCTTCTGTGTCTGAGTAACCCTGTCACCTCAATTAATTTAATGTGTCTCTGTGAAGGTTATTTGTCACTTAGAGCAATTTATCCTCAGGTGCTTACTGCCTACTCCAGTAATTTGCTGTTAATTACTTGTTTACTTATATAATGTTGCTAATAAAGGGACTGTGGGGGGATCTCATTTAGTTTCCTAAATAAAAGCCATCTGCTTGGTCATATTTACCCTTACTAACTCCTGATTTCATAGCTATGGAGTTGTTAAAGACTTTGGGTGTTGTACCATAATCTTTTTATTAAAATCTATATGTTTAACAAGGCAACAAAGACGTACCAAGCACTCCTGGTGCAATTTTTTAGCTCTAGGAATCATAGAATAGTTTGGGCTGGAAGGGACCTAGAAGATTATTTATTTCCAACACTCCTGCCAGGATCAGGGATGCCTTCCACTTGACCAGATTGCTCAGTCACATCCAACCTGGCCTTGAACTCTTTCAGAGATGGGACATCCACAGGCTCTCCAGGCAATCTGTGCTAGTGCCTCATCACTTACACAATAAATAATTTCCTTCTAATATCTAATGCAAACCTACACTATTCCGATTAAAGCCCATCCTTTGTCCTAACATGTCTTTACAAAAAGTACCTCTTCATCCCTCCTGTAGGTGTCACTTGAGTAGTGGAAGGCTGCTTGCAGGTCTCCCTGGAGCCTTTTCTTCTCCAGGTGAAAAGCCTCACCTTTTCTCATTGGAGAGAAGATGTGTTCCTCTGATCATTTTTGTGTCCATCCTCTGGACTTGCTCCAACAGGTCCATATTTTCTTTATGTTGGGGATCCCAGAGCTGGACACAATACTCCAGGTGGGGTCTCAAGAGAGCAGAGTAGAGGGAGAGTATCAGCTTCCTCACTCTGCTGGCCATGTGTCTGTTGAAGCAGACCAGGAAACATTTGGCTTTCCAGGCTACAAGTGCATATTGTTGGCTCATTTTGAGCTTCACATCAACCAATGCCCCCAAGCCCTTCTCCACAGGGACGAGCTATTACTTTACATCCCTACTTGTATCTGCCAGGTTAGATCAGTGTTTTCTTCCAGAACTCCTATTCTATGTATTAAAAGAGAATAGAGACCTCTGCAGCTGTAAGAAACCAAGAAAAAAGACCAATGCTTTCAATATCTTCCTTTTCTACAACATTTCCTTAGTTTATAGTATTTATGCTTAAATATTGGTTTATTGCATCTTTATAATTTCGGGTTTATTCCCTGAAGGACTATGCCCTTCTCGTCTCATGGAGCCACTGCTGTTTGGCTGTTTCTTTTTGATGAGATTTATCTAGGCAGTTGGTGACCTTTCCTATACACCCTATTGATTCTCTGGAACAGCTCAGCCTGATGAGGGGAAAATACCTACAGTGTTTTTGGGAGCCTAGCACTTGTTTGTTTACCTGGTTATGCAATGCACTTATAGACTGGCTGGCTGCTTGATTTATTTTTTTGTTGATTTTGTACTGCTGCTGGCATCCTTCTGGGAACCAGGACTGGAAAAGGCCTTTCTGCAACTGTGAGTTTATGGCAGTGTCCACGCACTAACAAACTGCATGTAAGGCATTCCAATCAAAACCACTCCTTGTAACCCATGACTGTTCATTTGCCTGGGGTTTTGGATGGCAAATCTAGGCTTACATATGCTGTCAGACTGCCTGGTGGCAGTGCAGTGAGTTACTGCTAAGACAGGCTTGTTTCAAAATCAGTATAAATGAAATAGCGAATAAGTATTGTAAAACACAGTAAGAGTTGCTCTAACTTCTGTCACCACTATGTAAGAGCCTCTAAAACAGTACAATAGATACATGACAAAACTATGTCGTCCTTCACCAAAAACAATTCTGTGATTTTTCTGTGAAGATCTAGGAAAGAGATCATCAAATAACTAGCAGAGTGGGGATCTATGGCCAAAGGATGACTGTAAAGTGTGAATGAAAGGGGAGGACTTATGTTGCCTTGGCAAACCAAGTAGAAACCACTTACCATGGTCCAGAAGCCCCAACATGTTCTTTGCCTCTGTGGCTTACTTGAGACAGCTAATCCACGTGTTGTGGGTGGTGTGGGTGTTAGGTTAGGTATAAGGGAAAGGTTTTTCACCCAGATGGTGTTTGGGCAGACTCTCCAGGGAAGTGCACACAGCACTAAGCCTGCTAGAGTTTGAGAAGCATTTGGACAACACTCTCAGGCATATGGTGTGGGTGCCTTTGAGCTCAGGATATTCTGTGATCCTTTGAGAGAATCCTTTGACAAAGGGGAGTGGAGTCTGGTTGGTCACAGGGCAGTAGGCCAGTTAAATGCTGTTGTACATCACAGTCTGCCACATTCCCTGGCCCCTGAAGGCAGGCCATAGCCACTGAAAGAGCTGAGATACATATGAAAGAAGGGTAAAGAAAGATGGGGAAAAGTTCTATTTGGGATCTGGGAAGTGGGTAGTACCAATCTTAGAGATGCTATGCTCCTGTCTTGGGTCAGATAATTTTCTCATACTTTAAAGCAACAAGCTATCAAATGATCACTAAAGAAAGAGTAAACTTCCTTCTAGTGACTCAGCACAATACTCAGAAATGTACAGGCACTGACCCACATCTCTTATCTGTCTGCAAAGTTCTAGATGATGTGATGGAGGTACTATGCTACTCCTCTTGGCTGAAACTGTATGTGAGGGTAGTTAATCACGGTGGGGTAGCAGTGTGTCTGGGATGACTGATCCCCAAAATCATTGTTAAAGAGATAGATAATACCTGAGACCAAGAGCCTTGAAACACTCCAGTGAAAAATTTCCTCTGCCTTTTAGTACTAATCAGGAAAAGAGAAGAACCTGAGCAGAAGAACTAGATACTACTGGAAGGGCCTAGTTCCATCAGAAGAAGCTGAAGTTATGCTGTCTGTGAAAGAAGATGCTGTAAGATTTTGGTCTGCAGTGCACGGTCACGACAGATGGCAGTGAGATCCTGGCTGCCTGTGCCAAAGGTACCGGTCGCCTGCGACTTCCTTTGCAGTGCCACTTCCAGTCTTTCAACACTGGGTGGCACCAGGAATATAAAGAATCAGGTCCATGTCTCCAGACTTGCAACGGGAGCTGCCATCCTGGGAGAGTGAGGTGCTATCAGTTTATTTGTTTATAGTTTTGACGCAGTGGATGAAAGAAAAGCATTATTCTAGACGGAAACTTCAGGTAATGGTAGGATTAGGAGTAGGTGAGGATATAAGATAGGAAAAATTCTCTGTAAAGTTTGATTACTTCCACTATGAAGCTATTTCAGCTACAAAAATTCCCATCTGTGATGAAACATTTATTTTAAAATATTGTTGTCATAAGTAAACCCTCTCCTCAAGCACAGAAAAGAAAAAGAGACAGAAAAGAAGTGGACCAGTAGAGCCAGTCTCAGGTTCTGTGTCAGTGTTGTCTCAGAGATTGCTGGAGTCAGAAATGGCCCTTATGGCTCTTTGGCCGTGTTGCCCTTTGCACCAGCATCAAGGCAGGACACCAGAGAGAGGCAGAGCCCTTCCATCAGTAACTTGTTCTTTCTCACACCTTGTCTAACACATGATGCCAAAGGCATCTGTTTAGCAGATAAAGCCAAGTTCTTTGGGAAAATACTTTCCACATTTTTTTTTTGGGAGGGTAGGATTGCTTAGAGGCAGAAGTTTCTAAATATGAACTGGGGGGAAACCATGCACTCATTATTGATTTCTAATTGCTGGCTCTGCTAAATTCCAGGACTGTAGTAACAGAGCAGAAAGTCGTGGAGGAGCTGCCACCTTTCAGAGTATTTTGCATGCCTTCCATTTGTGACCAATGCCACTGAATGCAGTTATCCAATAAGATGCCAAACTGTCAGCATTTCATCAAAATATGCTGCAGAGAGTAGTTCAGTAAACTACTTAGCATGCCAAATGCACAGTGTGTGCCAACACATTTATTGTATAATGTTCTTAAGAGCTGCAAGCCTCTATTCATTGGGAGTAATCAATTCTATTTTCCTAGGCAGTGGACCTTGAACCTTGCACTCACACTGCAACAATTTAATTTTTCCAAGGGACGACCAGGGAAAGTAGATGCAGTACCTCCACCAGGAACATTGGCAATAAGCTTTATTGATATTCTGAGCTAAAAGAGCCCCACAGATCTTTGCACACTGTGGGGAGGATCTAAAAATACATAATAAAAGCTTGATTAGTACAGCATACAACAAGGTGAAGAGCATGTGCTGCTGAACAGAAATAAAGTCTTGACAATGTAAAAGCACAAAGCCAAATAAAGTAATTCAGCAACCAGAGTATTAAGCTCAGCCTTACTGCAATATGAGAAAAAGGACAGTTATGTTTGCCATGGAGCTGAAAGAATCTACCTCTGTGATGGGAAATTAAAAGGTCAAGGACTGCTTCAGTCTTCTGATCAGCCTTTGGCTGTCTCATCAGACACTGTCAGTTTCTGGGACATGCAAATCCCGTGAGTAAAAAAGCACCGATTTTCACACACTCAGTGGCATTTCTCATCTCTTGTATGCCTTCTTTCCCTTCTGTCTGACCACTCCAGAGTACTTACAGAGACAGTGTTCCCAGGGAATTATTTGGTGTGCAGCTCTGCCACAGCTGAATATGGTCTCTCTTCTCAAACTGAGAAGCAGTACTTTGTTAAGGCAGGATTTTTGCACAAGTTCAGCAATCCTCTACAGCCTCTATTGGTGGGAAACCCATCTCCTGAATCCTGGGGTTTTCATCTTTCCTCAGGATAAGGTGCTGCCAAATAGCTGTCAATAGCAGTAAAACCCCAAGGCCAACAAAGAGGCATCAACATGTTCCTGAACCCTGTGTCCCTAAACCTTCCCACACCTGGAAATGGATTCCAGTGCCCTATTGACCCTATCTCTTTCTAGGGCAGACAGAAAATATCTGGGATATCACATATCTCTTTAAATCCTAAAATGCTACTCTGGCTCTATAGCAACACTAATAGATATCATCTAGGGTTTTTTATAGCTAGGAGGCTCACAGAGGCCCTACTGCAGTGTTTTGCTGCTACAGTTAAACAATTCAAACCTAGAAATGAGACCAAGATAAAATCTTATCTATCATGCCTCTGCTGAGCATCCTGGCCTGGCTCAGCAATGGTGTGGCCAGCAGGAGCAGGGCAGGGACCGTCCCCCTGTGCTCAGCACTGCTGAGGCCACACCTCGAGTGCTGTGTCAAGTTTTGGGCCCCTCAGTTCAGGAATGACACTAAGAAGCTGGAACTAGTCCAGAGTAGGGCAATGGAGCTGGGGAAGGGTCTGGGGCACAAGTCCTGTGAGGAGCAGCTGAGGGAGCTGGGGCTGTTCAGCCTGGAGAAAAGGAGGCTCAGGGGGACCTCATCACTGTCTGTGACTGCCTGAAAGGAGGGGGCAGCCAGGTGGGAGTCGGCCTCTTCTTACAGGTAACAAGTGACAGGACAAGAGGAAGTGGCCTCAAGTTGTTCCAGGTGAGGTTTTGATTTGATATCAGGGGAAAATTTCTGCACAGAAAGGTGTGCCAAGCATTGGAACAGTCTGCCAGAGAAGTGGTCACCATCCCTGGAGGTATTTAAAAGATATGTACATGTGGCACTGAGGGACATGTTTTTTTGGGAATTGGCTGGGTTAATGGTTGGACTAGATGATGCGGGTGTTTTTCAGTGTATTCTATTCTATTCTATTCTATTCTATTCTATTCTATTCTATTCTATTCTATTCTATTCTATTCATGCTTCTGGGACTTTATTTCAGATCTTAGTGAAATCTACAAAAAGTATATTTACATGATTTACAAGCTTGAAATTCAGACTCCATATTAGGCTTCCAAAAGCAGATGTGGAACACCAGCTCTAAGCATCAAAACTCCAATGAAATAGGACATGCAGGATACACTAATAATTGCAGAGACTATGTATACATTCAAAATATCCTCATAAAATCAGACAAGTGTTTTTCTCCCAAATGGGTATCTTCTCAGGACAATGTTGCTGAAGGGGAAGATTTGGGGAGGAGTGAAAGGAAAAAAGGAAGAAACACAGGAATAAATTCATTTAAATTGTACACAGACAGAGTCAGGAAACCTGTAAATATATCCAGGGTTATAAATGATAACTGAAGCAAAAGGCTTTTAAAGATGTGAAATCCGCTTGCTCTGCAGCTCAGCAGAGCTGAAGACAAATAAAGACTTATGATCTGTGTGAGATCGTTTGCTGCATGTTTGTCCTTGCCAGCATTGCTGTTTTTCCACTGAGGAAAATGGACTTTCTGTGGAAAAGATAGTGGCCTGGAATCATACCTGGAAAGAAGCTTGTCCTGCTGCATAGTTCTGATATATATAAAAAGAGCTCTTAATTATAAAAAAGTCTCAGACCTTATTATTTGGAGAGAGTATTAGACCTGATTATTTGGAGGAGAATATTTGAGTGGTGAGCTCTTACTGCAGTCTTAATCACAGCAGAAACATAATGAAGAAATTCTTCTCCTTCTGCATTATGTAAATATTTTTATGGGCTGTGTCAGCTCTTCTGTGAGTGAGAGCTTGTTTTAATCACTCGAGAGCAGATCTGACTGACATAGATGAAGATCTGCTGAATATAGGAATGTGTAGTCTGGTAGAGCTGCTTTTCACAGCAAAGTTTTCAGACTTTCCATTTCTTTCCAGCTGCTCTTTTGTTTTATACCTTTGATACAGCACACGTGACAAAGAGTCAGTGCCTGAAGGGAAAGCTATATCAGACAAAAGATTAATTTGAAGGGATGTGTTTACTTCACATGTATTGCAGGACCACAGGTCATACATTTTCAGTGTATGTGGCAGTTTTAAACAGGAAAATTGATGCAGCCATATTTAACTGGTACATTTTTACTGTTAATAATAGAACATATTTAGGAAATGGGTTGATAATAATCATGTGATTTATTGGTTTATGATACAGTTTAACACACAGTTCCCATGTCTTTAGTACAGTCCTTCCCTTCCCTTCC